>NBZA01002834.1:44134-57241 GCA_003054995.1 Aleochara bilineata
CTGTGTAGTTGGAGACTTTATAATAGGTATGAGAAGTGCTACCCAGAGGAATAACTTGCATATTTTCAGGGTAAACACATTGCGGAATGGGCGAAGGAATAAACTTTCCAGTGTCGTATCGACAGGTATAATACGGTTGAGGAGGAAACTCCAGTTGAATACCAGAGGGACAAGATACTGAACATCTGAAGGACTCTGAATCCCCAGAACAGTTGTATGCGCCATTGAATTGCATATTTTTGGCACTACAAACACTTGCAGCTACGACAAAAACACATCATTGTATGCATGATTTAAAATGCAAGGCGTAAACTCACAATGTTGGCACTGAGGACCTCGGAAGTCTTGTGGACATTGACACACATTATATGACAGACAATTCCCTCCGTTCTGGCACGGAGGGTTGCAAGTCGGTTGACAATCAGGCATTACTTGCCATCCTGGCTTGGTGGGAACCCAGTTACCATCGCGACATTCCATCATTGCAAAGCCGCTTCCATCTGGGAATTGATGCCCGGCCATGCAAGTAATAGTGCAGCTTCTATAAAGTTACAACATACACATTAATCTGTTATATTTTTAAAGAAATTTTCAATTATTACGTTGAACGACAAGCTCGTTTGGAATTCATTGGCATTGGTGGATAATTTAAACATGGCTTGTTCTCAAATTGACATTGGGGACCAGAAAAGTTTTCCGGGCAATTGCATTGATTTGGGGAGACACAAATACCAGAATTTTGACATTCAGGCAGACATATTGCTATAAAATTAAGAGAATATTACATGAATTTTAAGATTTTAGCTCATATTTACGTTCGCAAGCCTGGAGAGTTCCAGATTCAGTTAGGGGAATCCAAATATTCTCTTGACATTGAATCAAGATATTTGTAGACCCATCGGGGAATTTGTGGTTCGGCAGGCAAGTTAACTTGCAGCCACCATACTTAGAGCACACCATCTTGGTATTATGGGGTGCTTCAGGCTGGCCGACACATCCTATCATAATAATTGATAAGAAATTAATTCGGTACTTGAATATCAGTTAGTTAAATAATGTTAATCACCTCCTTTGAATGTTCCAGAAGGTATGTTTTTTGTTTTAGTTTTAGAAACAGTTTTGGTTGCAGAGGGTTGAGCATAACTTCCGCCATTTAGATTATTATACTTGTTTTGTAGATATTTTGGAACATATTCTTGTCTGTTACCACAAACAATTAATAACAGATTAATGCTAATTAAATAAAAATGATTTAAAAACTTACGAAAAGATTTGATTATGTGTTAAACACAAAACTAAAATCAAATTTAAACTAAACATGGTTGGTCACAATATTAAATCATCGTAAATCAAAACAAACGAAATACTGCGCACTCAACACGGCTCTGAAGAAATATGATACGCAAAATCGCAATTTCCTTTTTATATTGCAAAATCAGCACAAGCATTTTGATAAGGAGATTCATGCGAGCCAATTTATTTGGAATTTGTTTACTTGTGAAAAACGTGAAATGTTGTAGGTGCAGGAAAAGGATGTTGGATTTATCTAGCATGCTGAACGGTTTTGCGGCGATAAAGGTGGCTGGTCAGGCCACACGCAAATATTTTATAGTGAAACGCCACTCATTATCTGCTACTCTTCGTTGCAGAAATAATGAGGCCACAGACGAGATGTCCCAGTTTCTGGAACTGGAGCAAGATTATTGCTCTTTTACGAAATTATGATATCATGGGAAAATACAATTAAATCTGGGATTTGTAACTTTATTCCAATTGTTTATTAACATCAGTTAGTCATAGTTGTATTGCATTTGTTGAAACAGTTTAGGATTGTGACTTGATTCCTCCCATATTTTATAATATTCCTCAGCAGTAACATTTCCAAATATGCCTTGTCCCGCTAGGAAGTTTTTCCACACCTAAGAAATAAGGTTATTTTTAAACAGATCTTTTGAAACGAATGAAAAGATAGATTATACGTACATAATCTTTGTCTTTTGGTAAAACTGGAGATTTGCTTCCTAATATTCCACTTTTGAACACTTGTAACTGGTATAATAAATAGTAATACATATAAAACTTGTCTCTTTCAATTCCTTTGAATGTTATAACCCTGGAACTGCAACATTTCCTTGGAAATATAGCATTCTGGTAATAATTTACTCCAGGGAAAAACTCCTGTTGCCAGTTGTAAGCATTGAATCTGGAATATCCCATGTCATCATTTGAATCACTTGGAGAAATATTGAACTTTGCTAAAGTCTTGCCTAGAACTCAATCTAATTAATAAATACACTTAATAACTATTTAATTATAATTACCTAACATAAAATCTTCTTTATTAGTCAACAAGTTATCTCCTTGGCATTTACTACTTACAAAATATTTCTTTAAAACTTCCAAACTGCCCTTGCTAAGTACATACCCGGCGTCTGCTCTGTTATACTTAACGCGCCAAAAAACTTCGCCACTTCCAAAGTAATACAAATCCGAAGCGTTCAAATGAGCAAGCATCAATCTTAGATTCTCTAATAATACAAATGTTTGGTGATGAACAAACATCACCCAGTCAACGCCATCAAGAGTCAAATCTTTGATGAAATGGCAAAGTTTAAACCAGTTTGAATTCTCTTTTGTCTTCTTAACTTGCAGATGGTTTTTCCTTCCATTCAAGTAAATAATATTCACAGTGTTACAGCCTTTTGTCCAAGTATTAAGAGCACCATTGAGCGTAACATTATTTGTTGATAAAATCACGCACATTATTTTAATAGATTCATATAAAAAATTGGCTTCGACTTTTAAATTTGATACATTTCCATATCGCAGAGTATCCATGGTATGTTCCCGGCGGTGATACCCTTGATCCGAAAGCCATTTATGATACTTGTAATTGTTTAAAATCGATGGATATTTAATTGTTGTTATCTGACTGCGTTTAACAGTTACATGCTTGTTTCTGCAATAAAAAGCCAGTAAAATTCCGAGTAGAAAGCCAATAAAAAACAGCACTAAACGCCTACTAAAATTAACCATTGTATAAATTAATAATATAATATTTAAGTAACTTGGGCATCTTCGAACTGAACAAGCGACATGGCATTAAACAAAAAGGTTAAGAATGTTTAAAGTAGCTTAAGCCAGCAGTATAGTGACCCTGAAGTTTAGTTTACAAGTTTTACAAGGTGTTCCAAGCAAACAATCTAATCAGTTACGAGAATATTGGTGATTTAATAGTAGTAAAGGATAGATTAAAACAATTAACATGTATATTACAATAATTACGGCTTAATAGATTAATTACTGAAACATAGGCATTTATTTATAAAATTAGCACTGTTGGTGGTGGGGCTTTAGTACTTAATACTAATCCGAGTAAAGATGAAATTATCAGGTAATTATGGCGAAACTTCAAAAACATACAGCGAACAGCTGATTTCGATCATCTCTAGTCACTCACTTTTGGTTGCTTTCTTACAAATTACACATCACTTGCTCTGTGATAAAAGTTATGGCGTATCATATAAATACTTTAGTAAAACAAGCAATAAATACATTTGGTGGTCTAAAAGAATTGCTGCCGAAGAATTTAGAGCTGTTGAAGAATCTTATGGACAAAACAAAAGGTGCCGATTTGGGTTTGCATTCAGAACATGAATTATTCAAGCCAGAAATTTGGGCCAAACGAGGAAAAGCACCTGTGAGTTATGTTCATATCTACGATGATAATATTGTGAGTGTCGGTGTATTCGTCCTGAGTGAAAACATGAAACTGCCCCTGCATGACCATCCACACATGTACGGTCTGATAAAGGTTATTCATGGCACGCTAAATATCAACAGTTTCACAAGATTACAGCCTATAAAAGATAATCTGGAGGTTGAATGTCATCCACCTGTGCAGCTGGAATACTTGTAAGTTGTTGACCGTAGTAATTGTTAATGTAAATGATTATTAATATAATTATATTTTGGTAGAGATTCGACATGCGTTCTGGAGCCAAAGAAGCAGAACTTGCATGAAATTGAAAGTGTGAACGGACCTGCAGCTTTCCTGGACATTCTTGCACCTCCATATGAAGTTTTTTTGCCTGAATACGGCGAGCGGAAATGTACTTATTTTAAAAGAATAAGACAGACAGGTATTAACAAAATGATGTTGGAAGAAATCGACAGTCCGTCGTGGTTTTGGACAGATCAGTACCCATATACTGGCCCCCCAGTGGAACCTTTTCTTGAACACCAGAAAAGTGAAATAATGTAGTTAAATTGTTTAAATTAATTAATTTAAAGGACATATGTATGTATATATAGCCCTAGCAGCTAATAAATGTGATATTAGAAAACACTATGGACAGTGGATGATTGTATGGAAGGTAACATAACCCCTTTTTAAACTTTTACATGTCAATAATCACTTTGTATTAATCCTTAAAAAGTTGATAATATCATGCGTTTAGTAAAATACACTTATGTACAAATTTATACACTTAAACCAAAACTATATCTTAATCTTTAACGCCTAATGTATTTTACTAAACCATAGCTTATGTGAGCAGAAATCTGCTAGAACACCAAAGCTTTTAAACTTGAATTAAGAGACAGTTAATTATATTTGCGTTCGGTGTGAACACAGAAACGATGTAAAATACAAATCAAACTCTAATTATTAGCGCGACGGCCGATGTCTTCGCAAGTACGCCGAAATATTTGCTTCGGTATAGTCTAAAATCTTCCGTTGACATTGTCTGATGTACTGTTGCTGCTTATGGTAGATTTTGAGTGCGCCTTTGACCAGAATGAACGTAATCCCGCCGAGTACGGTTTTATGGAAGTTTGACCTGACGCCGTCGAACAGGAGCTTGCCGATAATGTTTGATATCGTGGGCATGAGTAGCGCACCACACAGGACACGCGTGGCAGAGATTGGATCAGATAACGGTGGGATATCGTCCTCGCCGTTGCGTGTGAACGTGGGACCAACATCCACACGGAAAGGTAGAATGTGCTTGATAATTGGCACGCGCGACAGATACCGGCGAATAAAATGAAGCACTGTGTCTTCCCAACGCACCATTCGGCCAACAACGAGTGCAATTGGAATGGCAGGTAAACCTATCAGCAGGACCAGTGGATCCGCTTGTTCCATTACTGATAGACCTTCTTTTTGACCAACTACTTGCATCACAGTTATCGCACCTGAAACACAAACCGCATGTTAAAAACTATTCTTCGAATGTTATTTCAAAAAATCTATTACCGTAAGTTACAGCGCACCAATAAATTGCCCCTACCACTATCCCTGCAGCAAGAAATGGACAGCCCTTGTAGATAAAGCTATCAACCGTGTCTAATATTAGGACTAAAACACCCATGTTTGGAAAAACTATGATATACTCTGCTTGACATTGCGGACATGAGACTTTGCCCAGATTACCGCCTTTCTGTTTCTCGTCAACCCATCTTTGCAAGCATGCTTGATGCACCTGAAAACACAATTGAAGATATTGAAAAATTACACAAATCATCAATTTCTAAGCAGTCTCTACCCATTTTGTTGTACCACGGCAATTGCATGGTTGAACCCAGGCTGCTGCTTCGTCATCTTCGTCGGTTGCAAAGCACACCCAACAGTATCGCTGATTAGAGTCTCGGCTGTCTACTTTAGGGAGAACTGCTGAAGTGGTAATCAGTGGTTGTACCTGCGACTGTTGTGCTTCCATTTGATTTGGGAGATTTACAGGCTGTTCTGCTACGGTGACTCTGTCATTCTCGTCCATAGTTATTTTGGTGGCTGTAAACGTTGCGTAGCTAGTCACATTGATTTAATTGGAATTGAATTTGACCAAATGAACTGTGATGCCATTTATTTACAAAAAATTTTATTCCTTGGCTGACATTCGCTAACATGAAAACTTATTGCCAATTTCTGTCAAAACAATAGTACCAACTACGTTACAAATTTTAAAAACCTATAATAAAATAAATAAATATTGTTAATAACCTTCTAGTATACTTCTTATATGTTTGTTAATGTTTAAATAAATTAAATTGAGTTTAAATTCTATATTTATAGAAGTAATATATTATTCACCTGAAAGTATGTTGGTTGTACTGATCATAATAAATGACAGAAACGGTAAAATTGAGGTTGGGAATTCGATTCATCTGATTTAGTCGTTTGATGATATATAATCTAATCTGGAGTCAAGCCCAAAAATAAAAACCATTTGCTGAAGCGTAACACAATGTCGCAATCCCATACGGGTGTGTTGCCCTTCGTGCGAGGGATAGACTTTACAAGAAATGATTTTAGCGTAGGTTTGTTTGTCATATTCATACATTATTTAACTGAAGAGTTTGTGTTTTCAGGGCGATAGATTTCCAGAAGCCGTGCGGCTCATGACGGGGGTGCAATGGCTTAAACTAGACCAGACTAACTTATCAGAGATACCTAAAGAAATGGGGAATCTGCATAAGTTAGAACATTTGTCTCTTACGAAGAACAAATTGGAGAAGCTGCATGGCGAACTCACAGAGTTAAATTGTTTACGAACGCTGAATTTGAGGCATAACAAGGTGAAATCATCAGGGATTCCTGCTGATCTTTTCAATATTGATGAATTAACTTGCCTTGACCTTAGCCATAATAATTTGAAATCAGTGCCTGATGGCTTGGAGAAAGCCAAAACACTACTAGTGTTAAACTTGAGCTACAATCAGTAAGTATATTATAATTTACATGTACTTTTAACAAATTATTTAAACTTTGCAGTATTGAAGCCGTTCCCAATTCGCTATTTATGAATCTAACGGATTTGCTTTTTCTGGATTTAAGCGATAATAATTTGGAAACATTACCCCCACAAATTAGAAGGCTCGGGAACTTGCAAACTTTAGTATTGAATAATAACCCATTGGGAAGACATTTTCAGTTTAGACAGTTGTATTCTTTGGTGCATCTGGAAAAGTTGCATATGAGGAATACGTGCAGATGCATCAGCAACTTTCCAAGCAATCTTGAGAGTTTGGTGATGCTGTCTGATGTAGACTTAGCGCAAAATGCCTTGCCAAAAGTGCCTGACTCACTTTATTCACTGCCAAATCTACGAAGACTTAACTTGAGTGAAAATAATTTAACTGAATTGTCAACAGCAATGGAAATGTGGCAAAAGTTGGATACTTTAAACTTGTCACATAACAAACTAACAAGTTTACCACCAGCATTGTGCAAGATTGCAACCCTGCGCCGACTATACGTGAACGACAATCAGCTGGACTTCGAGGGCATACCATCAGGTATTGGGAAGTTGGGATGCTTGGAAATATTTTCCGCAGCACATAATCAACTTGAAATGATCCCAGAGGGTCTCTGCCGGTGTGGATCTTTAAAGAAGTTGAACCTTTGCTCAAATCGGTTAATAACTTTACCAGATGCCATTCATCTTCTCACCGACTTGGTGACCTTGGATCTACGAAATAACCCTGACCTTATCATGCCTCCCAAACCGACTGAATTGACCCGCGGGGCTGGTTTAGAGTTCTACAATATTGATTTCTCTTTACAAAATCAATTACGGTTAGCTGGAGCCATGGTACCACCCACCCCTGCAGCTCAAAGCCAAAACAGAGATCCAATTGCAAGAAAATTGCGACTGCGTAGAGGCCGTCGTGACCACGAGGAAGCCGATCAAGTCCAAGCTAAGATCTTGAAGGGCATGAAAGACATCGCAAAAGATAAAAACGATATCAAACCGGAAAATGAAGCAAAGCCCGAATCGGTGAAGCCTAAGAAATGGGAGGAAAACCTGGAAAAGCCTCCTTTGGACTATTCGGAGTTCTTCGACGACGATGCTGGAAGCATTCCAGGAGTGACTGTCTGGGAAATTGAGAATTTTCTGCCCAATCAAGTGGACGAGGTAATGCATGGTAAATTTTACGAGGGGGACTGTTACATTGTGCTCCAAACTAGCAGCGAAGACACGATGTCTTTGAGTTGGAAGATTTACTTTTGGATCGGCGAGAAGGCGTCTTTAGATAAGAGAGCCTGCGCGGCGATTCATGCGGTTAACTTGCGAAATTATTTAGGCGCTCAATGCAGGACAATTCGCGAGGAGCAAGCGGACGAGTCAGATGAGTTTCTGGCGTTGTTTCCTAGTCAAATCACGTACATTGAAGGTGGGCGCACTAGTAGTGGCTTTTTTGCGGTTGAGGATACAACTTATGATATTCGCTTGTATCGCGTTTGCGCCGCGGGCGCTTCTATCCACTTGGAACCCGTTAGCGTATCAGTGGAGTCCTTAGATCCGCGTTTTGTATTTATCTTGGACACGGGTTTGAAAATCTTCCTTTGGTTTGGTAAGAAGGCTAAGAATACGTTAAAGTCTAAGTCTCGCTTGCTTTCCGAGAAGATTAACAAAAACGAGCGCAAGAACAAAGCGGAAATTTTGATTGAAATGATGGGAAGTGAGTCTGAAGAGTTTTGGACAGCCTTGCATGAACCGGAGGGTGTTAACCCTGAAGATATTGAAGAACACGTCGACCCTGCATTCGAACCATTTCCGCCGCGATTGTATCAGGTTCAGCTGGGAATGGGATACTTGGAACTACCTCAGGTTGAAGTGCCGCATGGAAAGATGGATTACAAATTGTTAAATAGCAAAAACGTTTATATTTTGGACTGTTATTTGGATCTTTTTGTATGGGTAGGGAAGAAATCGACAAGGCTAGTTAAAACCGCCGCGGTTAAGTTGTCAGAGGAGCTTTTTAATATGATTGACCGACCGGACTATGCCCTTGTTACGAGGGTATGTGAGGGTACGGAGTCGCAAGTGTTCAAGACCAAGTTCACCGGCTGGGATGAAGTAATCGCTGTTGATTTCACGCGAACGGCGTCGTCTGTCCAGAAGACTGGTGCGGATTTGACCAAATGGGCCAAGTGCCAAGAAACCAAAGCGGATCTGTCAGTATTATTCACGCCGCGTCAGCCATCCATGTCTTTGAGCGAAGCGTATCAACTCATGGAAGAATGGAACGAAGATTTAGACGGAATGGATGCGTTTGTGTTGGAAAACCGAAAGTTTATTCGTCTGCCGTCAGAAGAGTTAGGCATTTTCTTCACGCAGGAATGTTACGTCTTTCTATGTAAGTATTGGATTCCAGCGGACGACATTGGCGAGAATGAGCCTATGGAAGAAGACTTCCAGTGCATAGTTTACTTCTGGCAAGGAAGGGAAGCGTCCAATATGGGTTGGCTCACGTTCACATTCACCTTGCAGAAGACCTTCAAGAAAGATAAACTGGAAATTGTTAGGACGTATCAGCAGCAGGAGAATATGAAATTCATGGCGCACTTTAAGCGTAAGTTCATTATTCGACGCGGAAAACGTAAACAATCGGAGAAAAACGGCGTCGAGTTCTTCCAATTGCGAAGTAACGGAAGTGTACTTAACACGCGCCTGATTCAAATCAACCCGGATGCGTCTGCCTTGAATTCTGCGTTTTGTTATATTTTGAATGTGCCATTTGAACAAGACGACGCCGGGATTATTTACGTCTGGATCGGGTCGAAGAGTCACGAAGAAGATGCGAAACTTATTCAAGAAATTGCCGATGAGTATTTCAATAAACCGTGGGTGTCGTTACAAGTACTCAATGAGGGCGAAGAGCCAGACAATTTCTTCTGGTTTGGGCTCAACGGCAAAAAGCCGTATGATCATGACGCCGATTTCATGAACTATACGCGTCTGTTTCGATGTTCCAACGATAAAGGCTACTTTATTGTGTCTGAAAAGTGCTCAGACTTTTGTCAGGATGACCTTGCCGATGATGATATTATGATATTGGATAATGGCGAGCAGGTATTCCTGTGGTTGGGCGCTAAATCGAGCGAGGTTGAAATTAAACTTGCCTATAAATCCGCACATGTTTACATTCAACACATGCGAGTTAAACAACCCGAAAGACCGCGTAAGTTATTCCTGGCTTTGAAGAATAAGGAGTCCAAACGGTTCACGAGATGCTTCCATGGCTGGGGCGCGCACAAAAGAGCTCTGGAGTGAAATACGTCGTTATTTATATTATAGTTAAATAATTTAATCAATTAAACATGATTAATTTGTGATTTCTTTCAATTTTATATATAAGGCATTGAAATATTATTTATGCTGACATTTGCAATATTAAATATTACTAAAGTTTAATCTATTCATTACTTTTCTTTGTTCATTGCAATCTATTATCAATCAAATTCAATTTCTGGCGCATTGACAACTTGTCGGCGTTTTCGTGACTTTGGGATGTTAGATTCATCAAGTACTGGTTCTGATTGGGGGGTTTTTGGAGTTTCTTCAGATGGATTTGATTCGCCTGGAGAAGCTTCATCAAGATTTGCTTCTCGTTGATCAGACATTGTTATTACCTTTAAATAGAAATATCAATATAAGTATTTTCACTTGCGCTTAGTTTGATCTTGGTATTTTTGGCACTAATAAATTGTGATATATTTATCTCACTTAATAATGCTTATCTAATTCATTTATTCACAGGGAATTTGAGATTTGCCGCTTTGAAACACTATTATATATATTTTAGTCTATAATCTAGACGAAATATGTTCGTATAGTAGTTCCAAACATGTATCTTAGAAACCACATTTTGAAATTTATTGGTCTATTATTAGGTACAGTTTAATTTATACACGTGCATGTTACGCAGGAATTTTTAGATCTTTCTTGAAAAGTATCAAATACACATATACTTGACACTTTTCAGAAAGTTCTGAAAAGTTAAATTTCACCTCTATGCTTTTATTGTTATGCTATTAGCAACCAATTAACTAAACCAATACTATACGCGATGACAATACCTTAACCAGCAACAATCTCGTGTGAAAGTTGATGAGAAACTGTTTTCGTCAGGTGCGCAAAATACTTATATAGGTATTATCACTAATTGCGCTTAAATCATTATTGACCCGGCAATTTATTGAAGTACTCGCAAGCAAATATTTGAAATGCGATTAATACTACTATTTGAATAGTGTAAGATTTAAGTATTAGCTAAGAACATTTTTAGTTCTTTAAAAGTTCATAACAAAACTTGTGTTAACACAAACTAAATATTTGCGCAAAGTGTTTTACTACATCAAACTATTGATAACTTTATGACAAGAAACATTTCTTAACTTTTGAGGATTTAAATGATTCTTATACAGACAAAAATCTATACGCTACGCCTCTTGCATGAGTTTTCCTTACGCGCAAACTCAAACGCAGTCCTTATCATATTAGTCAGGACGCCGGCGTAGAGTTTCCACGATTTCCACTCTGCTAGAGCACGTTATCATCTACATACAGTTCTCTTTCCATCGAGTATACTAATACACAGTCCAAGTGCTCACACCTCTAATGATAAAACAAACAGTGAATTGATTTCCGGTTTCTATGTACGGCATTAGATTAGGAGGCAATAATCGAGCACAACTAGTGGTTGTGGAAAAATTACTTCCTTGACATTACAAATCCATATGACAGTGACAGAACAGTTGCTTGAAACGTGATCTTGCAATCAATTGTAATCTGATGCCGACGAATGTAAATAATTCCTTATTTATATTCGACTTATCGCTGTAACAAAAACCTAAAAGGCATTGAAAGAACATGCATCTTTGGTGCTTTTGCCAGTGACATGCTTGGCCCTGCAATATCAAGTGTGTAGTCGATTGATTTGCCATAAAACTGCAAAAAAACAAGCATGGATGTGGTCAGGATCAGTCTAGAAGCATTGCTTCGTGAGTTACTTAAACTGGTAATATATTTTGTATCTTTTAAGACATTGTATAACCTTTTCAGAACGTGCTACTAATCCTCAGAATGAGAACATTGACACTGCAGCAGTTGAAGCCTTCTGCGCTCTGATAAATAAAGAAAAAGACGGACCCCAGATGGGTCTCAAGTTTCTTACAGCACGAATGTATTCCAAAAACGAACAAGAGGCGCTACAAACTCTGCATATTCTTGACTATTGTATGCAGAAATGTGGAGCTATGTTTCAAGACGAAATCGGCAAGTTCCGGTTTCTCAATGAAATGATCAAACTTGTTTCGCCGAAGTACCTTGGCTGCCACACCCCTCTTTCGGTGAAGCAGAAAATCTTGCAGCTCATGTACCTTTGGACGCTGGATTATCCAAAACAGACTAAGATCAAGGATGCGTATGACATGCTGAAGAAACAAGGAGTTATCCGTGATGTTCCTTTGAGTGTCAGCGCAGATTACACGCTCGAGCGGCAACATAACACGATATTCCAAGATGAAGAGAAGGGAAAGCTGCTTAAAAAGCTGTTACAAAGTAAAAACCCTGAAGATTTACAAGCGGCAAATCGGTTGATAAAGACAATGGTCAAGGAAGACGAAAAGAAAGCTGAGATTAAAAGTCGCCGAATATGCGAGCTGGAATCTGTGCAAAATAATATTAGGCTGTTGAATGAAATGTTGGATTCCTATAAGCTAGGCGTTTCGTCTCAGGACGAGACTGAGCTTATCAAGGAACTGCATGAAAGTTGCGTTCGAATGCGTCCGAATATGGTGAGATTGGCCAGTGAAACGCAGCAGAGCGACGAAATATTAGGTGAAATTTTAAGAATTAGTTCCGAACTGGGCCATGTCTTTGATAAGTATCAGCACGTTATTATCCAAGGAAAGGAAATACGCCAGGATAAGGAAGAATCTTTAACTTTATTAGATTTATCGAATAATACTTTAGATAAGAGTAAAGGCCGTAAATCAAATGTTGATATGCTGTGTGATATTTTAACGTCGCCCCTAGACTCTGACTGTCGACCGGAAGAAGGCGGAATTCTTAAACCTATTGTCAGTTCGCCGGACATACAGAAACCGAATGTCAACGGTTTTGTTACGCAAGAATCAAATAAACAAAAAGGACTGGAAGACTTGGATGCTTTGAGTGAAAGTTTGCTCCTGGAAAACTTACAATCCGCCAAACGCATAGGCAACCAGTTTAATAAATCTGGCCAGGATAAAACACCTATGAATCTCTTAGCTAGCAAGTCTCTCTCTTTATCATCTGGTTCTTCAACTTTAAACCA
>NBZA01002834.1:66216-98452 GCA_003054995.1 Aleochara bilineata
CAAATGATTTCACGCCATTGGAAAGTCTTGCCAGTGAGAGACGACGTATTGTCAGCAGTCCATACACTCCGTACATGAATGATAAGATCAGCGCACTACCTTTACCTCCGTCATTGAAGAATTATCTTAATTATTATCGTTTTCATTTGAATGTGAACTAATTGCGAGAATCGGCAGGTGAGTGGTTCACATCACACTACTAATATTCTTACTTTCTATAATAAAAGGTTAGAGGAATGTAGATACTAATCTGAGGTCTTTACATTTGTAAAGGTTTGTAATTTGGTTCTTTTCTTATGGAGATTCTTAGTTTGTGGAGATAAGTAGTTGTTGATACGCTTTAAACATTAATATTTGTAAAGCAGGTGAATCATGAAATGGACAACATTATCTTTTGGATGATAACAGTTTATTTGGAGGTTATTTTAATTTGTTTGTTCAACGTTATCAAAGTAATGTACATACTATGAATGTGTGTTATAATCCTAATAATCTCTAACAATGTCTACGTGTTCTTTTAACGGTCAATATCTGATGTGGTTTTAGTTTAGTTTATTTTCTCGTTTGTTACAATTATCTTTATTGAAATATGATTGTAATTGTTGAAGTAATGGACTGATACTATGGATTTGCTGATTTAGGAGACGTTTACAGCGTTTACAAATTAGTGAGAATGAAATTTAAAGGCGTGTGCGATTCTAGCTTTAATGCAACAATAGTTGTACATAGTTGTAGATGGCCGAGGGGAAGTCAGATTTGCAAGTTTATTATTAATTTGTTATTGCAATTCGACTCTAATTGTAAAATTTAGGTTTATTTTGAGTAATACTCGAGTCCTACGACATTTCTTTGGTGTACTATTACAGTAAGTAGTGTCTGTCTCTACTTATTAACAATAAAAGTTATATAAACGTTTAAATGCAGCGCAGTTTTTTATGAATATAACTAACCAAGGCGGAAGATATATTTACCTTTTCCAAAATTGTCATAAGCTCTCTTTGTGTATGTATTGTCAAAAGTTTTGAATAAATTCCAAAGTCAATGACATTTTGTTTGAAAATGGCGGAACTGTGTAGGTGGCGCTAGTGTAGTTTCAAACAAATGACAGTTGTTCGTTCTAGCCTAACAAATGAAAAGTAGATAATAGTGATTAGATGTAAAGTGTTTTATCATTTTTAAGTTAAGTGTATGCAGTGTGTTCTCTTGATGTGCAATGCGTAATGTGTGAAAGGTCGCGGTCGCGTTCTTTTAGTGCTTCAGCGTGATGCAATGCCAGCAAAGTAGCGGAATGCCATGCACATGCAGGTATGTACATCTGATTGCAGTTCAATTGGTCCTTAATTCTTTAATTAGATTCTAGAATCGTCTACAAAGGCTTGCTGTTACACCAACGGAAATAGTTTGTGATGTCTCTGCTTTGGCTTTGGCGCTTGCGTGAAAAGTTGTGCAACTTGCACAAACACAACTTGTAGATGTTGAAAAAGGAAGGATCTGAAAGCCAGCAGCGCTGCCACTGAAAAAGTTGCATTGAATGTAAGTACCGACTACTGAATACATAGTTACATGCAGGTAATCTTCCGCATACTTTGCAAGTTGTTACGCGACACAGTGGCGCACAATTGTGTGCCAAATTCATTTGAAAGAAAACAGCTTGTGTAATCACAGAGTAAGTTCTAGAAGTTAAGGTACGGAAAGTTTGACGTGTGAGTATTTATGGGTTCGGTGGCGCGTGCACGGTTGTAAAATAATAACGGAACTATATTAGGGCACTCTCCGATTATTGATTTTTACAAGGCAAGCAAGCAAAGCAAGCACTGGCGGAGTTCACTCGACGAGAGTTGGGAGAGAGCAGCACACTCACTCACCAGACGACGTCAACCCCCTTCTCGGAGCTCAGGCGCTCAGGGATGGATGATGAGATGCAAAGTTGATTCTCAGGAATTATCAGTTTAGCTCAACATACATTTCAATGCGTTTACATTCACGTTGACGATGAGTCGAAACATTGTTATTTTAGGGATGATTCAGGATTGTCTTTGAACTGACAAGAGAAGACGAGAAAAAAGTAAGAGAGAAAGGCAAAAGTTTGTGGGAAGTCGCCCGCCCTCTCTCGTTGCGCGAGCGACGACGGCGGTGGTCGCTTCGAAGTTGTGTGGAAGTTGTGAAAAGTCGCAAAAGAATCGTCGCCGGCGTGCGTTCATTCACTCATTCACTCATTCACTTAAGACATACTAATAAGCATAAGTATAACAAACAGTGCATGTTCATGTGTGGAGTGGAGTGGTGGAAATTGGGAAATTGTTAGGTTAGTTGCAGGAGCAGCGCACGCAGCTGCA
The DNA here is from genome assembly GCA_003054995.1 of Aleochara bilineata. Taxonomy (NCBI): domain Eukaryota; kingdom Metazoa; phylum Arthropoda; class Insecta; order Coleoptera; family Staphylinidae; genus Aleochara; species Aleochara bilineata. The sequence continues at coordinate 68,553 of NBZA01002834.1, forward strand.
TGCGCCTGACAAGGAGTCGCGAGATCTCACATTGCCGCCGCTTGCGCTGCGGCTGCCTGTTCATAGATGAATCATACATGTGTTTTCGTCGTCCTCGTCAATCGCGCCTTCGCTCCGGCTCGTCCTTTCTCTCTCGCTACCCCCGAGCAGCGAGCACGTGCAGCTGTGTGCGTGAGCGAGCCAAATCTCGCGCTATCACTTTCTCTTTTCTTGTTTTCTTACAAGTACTTCTATTGTTACGACTTGTGTCGGCGCTTGCGATTGCAATTGCGGCGCTTGCAAGCGCATTGTGCTGGCGATTTGTTGATTGATTTGTTTGCGAATGTAATTGGTTGGTGCGTCGGCGGCGAGGGGCAGGTGAGTGCTCGCTGGCGAAACTTGTCGCAAAGTGATAAACGCGTAGGGCCTGATAAAGTAAACATAACCTTAAAACGGCAACGTTAAAAGGCACTTGTTAGTTTAGTTTTGCACGGAGTTTATGTGCACATGCATGCATCGAAAGAGTGTGTTGTTGTTTGTGCGCCGGCTGACAATGGACGTTATTCTAGGGAAATTTAATTAATCCTTGGCGTGTTCTGTTTTTAGTTGTTTTTTCAACCTTCGGCCCTCTGGCATGTATCTTTGTCTTTTATGTTAGTTCGCAATTCAGATTCAGATTAGAGCAAGAAAGCACAAGTGCAGCACGGCTTCTGGCGAACGCGGCAAACTTCATCTAAAGTTTAGCACTCTTTTATGACTTTGTAAAACTCATGAAAACTCATCGTGAACTTCTTGCAAACTTTTTTGTTCGTTTCGTTTCGTCTCGTCGCTGGTGCTCTTTGTTTAATACGTTCCTTGGGTTGCCGGCGTGCTTGTGTGCTTGTAGTGGTAGTTTGCTTGTTGGGAAAAGTTTCCAAACTCTCCAGCTCCGTGGCGACGGGAATTCATTGCCTAGCAACCAATTTGCATCCAGAACTGTCAACTGTGTTCTCATATTTCTTTCACTAATTCCTCAGAAATTCATAAGAAAGTGACGACATTGAATTATCATAGGAAAAACTTGATTGATTCCTGATTAATTGTCATTCATTAATCTTCGATTGAAATCAATCAATATGACTTGTTTTAATTAGATTTGTATTGAATTAGTAGGTACTCGTACTCGTACTCGTATTCTATTTATAAACCGTATAAAAGTTTTAATTTGCAACAATTCATAAAGTTTAATCAATAGAACGGACGTGTCGGCGTGAAGCGTAATTAAAACTTATACTGGCTGTTCAAGCTCAAGCCTCTAAGCCTCTCAATTTCAAGGGTGTTTGGATTTAGTGAAATACTTGTTGATACACTTGTTGAAGGTTTGTGGGTGGTTTTAATTTGAGATCATTACGATTTTTATACCGAAGAATGAACGGCAGTTTCCGGCTCGTTTTGATTGCGGCTTTTCCAGTACATACATAGTTAGCGGCAGCGGCGGCGGTGGCATGGGGCACGTAACGTACTGCATCAGGCGGCAGCAGGTTGCCGACGAGCATATTTGTATTGGCCGCCAAGCGAGCAGAGCAGACATTCGCGGCGCGTCGCAAACTTTCCGCAAAGTACTCGAAACTTGCCCGCCGCGTGTGTCGTGCCGTGTGCGCGCTTAATAACTTATTGATTTTACTCTTGGTTTTGTTTTGTGCGCCAGAAATAAATGCAATGCTTATGAAATGTAAATGCAAATGAAAATGAATGCGAATGAAATTAACTTTTAAATGTTTTTTTAACAGCATTTCTATATTGTTATAGGAGACCCCTCAGTACTTTGTCACAATGTCGAGCAAACGACAAGGACATTCAATTGAAGACTTGCTGGAGTTGCCTGCAAGCACAAGTGCAGCAACGACCACAAGAACGACGTCAGTTCCTATCGTCACGATGGCATCCGCTACTGCCGGCTGCATCACAACGGTCACTGCCAGAAGCATTGCCCAGAAGTCACCGCCAGTGTCCAGGAAGTCCAGGTTTTCAATACCAACCCCCAAAAAGGTCAGTGCACAAGTATTCCGTATTTGAATTTGTGTTGCGCCCTCTTCACGACGAACGTTAAATCGATATCTCTTGCGGAAACTGTCTTTTGCTATCTAAGAGTGCTCTTGTTAATCCGAGGTGGCGCTAGGAGTAACTTAGTTTGTCATTTTGGTATTTTGTCCTTCCTCTTCACATTTCCAAACTTACAATAACATGGGATAATATTATTTAAAGATTTAACATAACAAATTATAACAATTAATTGTTGGTTCGGAATATATACAAGGAATTAAGGGTAATTCTCTGAGGTATATTGGAACAAATTGATTTGAATTTAGCATTAGTTAGGAGCGTTATTATAGTGTTAAAAGGTGGAACACAGGGGCACTTAGCGCGCCAAAGGTGAAATAATAATATAAATCTTGGGATGTCGCCAACAGGGTGTAAACAATGGCGAGCATAAGATCGGGGCGAGCGCTAAAGAATGGGCTTCGGCCTCGGCCTGGCCCTGGGCCTGAGTTCACCTTCGCCTTGCTGGTCGTCATAAATTTGTTGAATTTTAGTAATCTGGCAGTTTGCTTAGTTCAGTTCAGCGGCTTCCGCTTGAACGACTCGAAGCCGCATTCGGTATTCGGCATTCCTCTCCTTTGCCTCTGCTCTCCCATTATCCTTGCACTATAGGTGCTCGCTCATAAGAATAGGGAAGGGGTCGAAGTCTATGTCTAAGACGGCAATCCACCCTCACGTAGTGCCTTAAATTATTGGCAAATAATAGATGCGAACGCATACGAATGTTCGAATGTGTGCACATCATCTGCATCGCATCGTCTTTCAAAGACAATTTGTGTGCTTGCGTCTTCACGTTTCTTTATATGTTTTGTATTTATCTTTTTTCGTGCTTGTCGTTGTATCGTGTTCGCTTTATATCGCTTTTATTACCCGCGCGGCGAATTGTCATCGCATGTACATACATGCGAGATAATAAAAAATGATTTTATTACTGCACCTACAACCATTCAGGCACACAATCCAAAGCAATCAAAACATAATTTCCATACGGATTCAATAACGTCTTGTGCTAACGTCTTGAATGTGAATTTCTAAGATACGAGATATGAATACAAACAGGAAAAAACGGGAAAGGATAGATATTCAAACAGTAGGCCACCAAACATACCTTCATTCACCACATTGGGGCTTGAGGCTCTTGATGTACTAGTGTTATAACAACAAGCAAGCGCAAAGCTGAAATGAAATTTTACGACGTTGTCGCACGTTTATACGTTATAAACTCATCCTCGTATGTGGCGCGAATTGCTCTTGTGGGACGAATTGCTCTTGTGCGCGGAGTGGCGCGGCGTCATAAGGATATCTGAAGGATGCTCTCTTCGCCGCCGCGCACTCGACACTCAAGTGAATCACTGAATGAATGAGCGACTGTTTGTCAGCGACAGCGGTAGCGGCAACGACGAAGAGATAAAACCAAGACGCGAATAAACTGAACGCGTTTGATTGCGTTCATAATCACTCCATAAAATTCACTAATACAAGAGCATTATCACGATATTCGCCATGTAATTGTATTGCAATGCGATGGGACGCGAAATGATTGCGGAAAAGAAACGAACGAAGTGTCGTACTTGTAATTTTTCCACTGCAGAGCACACCATCCGTCTGCTGAACTAATTGCTTGTAACTAATTAAATCGGGATGTTGTTTAGCTATTCAGTAGAACACCGTTCAGCGGCGTTCTACAAGACATTACATTACGCTTCTATACATTCCTTCATTTGCAAAGGACTGCACAGGAGAAACCAGAGAAGAAGGAAGAGGAGAGAAGTTTAAGGATAAACGTGTCTTGCAGGGTGCAATGCATGTGAGTGCAAGGCCAGGCCAGGCCAAGCCATCGAGAGCACATGTCGTAAGACGTGTAGCTTCTTAAGCGGAAGGGTGGCATGCGTGCCTGGGCTGCTCAGGCACAGGCACAGGCACTGGCACAGGGTGGCTAATGCATTCCAACCCCTTTCGGACCGGTTCCGGCTTCTTAACCCCCAAAATACTAATACGGCGAGTGTCTTAGTCTTAGTCTTAACGCGCCCGCCCGCGCCGCACTAATAAATTAGGTTTAGGCATTGTGCCGCGCTGTTAAACGACGCGTTTTTACTACTGCATTGCACTACACACATCCACCCTCTCTCTACTTGACTCGACTCTACACTGCCTTGTGAAGATGGGGGTTTCTTCTGCTTGGCGGCCGTTAATAGATCGTCGTCGTCGCGCATTGTGTGACGTGATGTTTTTATGCAACTGCTGGGCGCACATAATAAGTCATTTTAATTTGCGCCTTTGGAAGCGAGAATGGGAATGAGGAATGAGAGTTGACTTCATTTCTTAAGAATAAGAAAGCGACGAAGGAAGGCGGCGACCGCAGAGAAGTCTGTTTTGAACTGATAAATACACAATACGCCGCCGCGCCGGGTTAAACGTTTAATTATTCTGAGTCTGGGCCTGAGCTTTTGGCCGCGAATTCGAATGCGATGTGAATGTTTGCTTGGCTGCATTGCATTTTCTCTATCAGTTGGATGTGTTTAGTCGTTTATTTGCCCTGCTTTGCTTTGCTCTGCTGTGCTAGTTGTTTTTCTCTCGCAGAATGCAGAAAGCGCTTGCTTGCTTGCTTTGCTTTGGCTCTTTGGAAATCGGTCTCGAATGAAATGCTGACTGAAATCGAATTGCAAACCTGTGGATGTTTTGTACAAGCGCCGTTTAGGATAAATTGTGTTTACGGATTCAATTACCAACCAACCAACAGTAGCAGAAGAGGAGAGAAGGGAAGAGTGGAGTGAGTGGAGCGGTCGGTCGATCGGTCGGTTATATTGAATAAATACTTACAGATGTTTGTGACTTTTTCATCATCCTGGGTCCTGGGTCTGAACCCAGGGCGAGGCGAGTTGTAAAAGTTTTGTAATTAATTTACATATCAAATTGGTTTCGCGCAGGTACGTAAACAATTTACAAAAACAACACAACGTCAAGTCCAATGCAATGAAATGCAATGCAATTCAATAACAAATAGATAAGTAATCAATTGCGAATAAATAATTTCATGCAAAAGTTTAAGAATTTATGAATTAGTCATGAATTAAGTTTGAGTTCGATGATGATTTATCGCCTTGAGAGGAAAATATCAACAAAAATACATATAAAATATGTATATGTGTAGGTATTTTGCGTCAATACATCATCATAGGTTCCTGTTGGGAAAGTTGACTTGACTTGAGAGGAAGTGAGCTCTCTTTCGTCTTAAGAGTTCAGTTCACGTGTGCAAGTCTAAGCTAAGACTTATGAGGCTTAGCATTCGAGAAAAACAAGTCGAGTCAAGTCTGCTTGTTAAAATTCGGAAACTTTAATCGAATTCAAAATGCACCCAATGTCGCCTGGCTCTTGGCTTGACTTCGTGCCAGGAAGCACACGAAGGGAAAACAACACGACGTCGGTAAAAAAGCGACCGACGCAGTTAATTCTCCGACAGGACATTAATAATGGATAATGGATAAACATATACGACGTATTCCAGTCATGACTCTCTCTCTGCTTGCGGTAAACTTCTCATCTTCTCGTCTCTTCGGTCATATTCCCATTCCGGAGTGAAGCTGAAGGGCTCTTGCGAAGGCATAGGCGTGTGTGCGGTATTAGATTGTAAGAAATCAGAACCACTGATGCCCTGGCCTGGCCTGGCCTGGTAAGTTTGGCTTTATCTGTTTGGCATCGCTAAGACGCCACGCGACGTGGAGAAGTTTCGCCAAGATCTCCCTTTCGTCGCGTTTCCTGCCGTCTTAAGCTGCAGCGGACAACATACCTGATCGCAATGCCAACCGCAGTCGCAGTCGTCGGTCTGCATAATACTACGTGTATCTTTGAAGCAACCCTTCACCGACCGCAACAGGCATTAACAAGTTCTTAAGAAACAGCGTCCGTGCCAATGTGAACCAAACGGCCATGACTTATTCAGTGCCTTATTTTGAATGCCAAAGGACTGCTTCTTTGCATACTCACACACTGACTTGACTTGCTAAAGACTCAGACCCTTGCCTTGGTTTGACTTGACTGCTTAGATGAAAGTATTCATCTCTTTCTTCATCTTCAGACGTTAAAATGTTTGGAATTTATGTTGCACTTTTGGCAACATAAGAAGTTTAAAAGATCATTTAGCGGCTTTACTTTGGTTTTATTTCGTCCCTTTTGCCAGTGCGGCAAGAGCCGCTGTCATAGGTTTATTATCTATTATTGATGATGTTTTTCAAGAAAGGCGTTCTCTAAGTCTAAGGCGTTTAAAATAAAAATCAAATCCCGGTTTATTATTATAGGCTTGTCCTCCTCATTCTTCATTCCATATTTAAAAATTCATTGCAGTTGGCATGGCATAGCATGGCTGGGTGGTGTTTACGTTTACGTTTACATTTGTGTTTATGGTTAGTTTCGTGTCAATGTCGCAACTGCGACTGCAATTTCACTTGAGTTGACTTGACTTGAAAAAGTTGTCGCCCTTGCTTGTCCTACACGCAATGTCACTACTAGTTCGATAGAAATGTAGAAATGATTTGTGGGAAAGTTTCATATAATACGAGATTTTTAATAATTTTAAGATTTTTGAAGAAAGTTTTCAAGGAAAAATGTTTGACTTGAGAGAGAATTTGTGCGGATTCTGATAAGTAAACCGTAAACATAATGAAATTCAATCTATAAGCTTAATTAGGAAAAGATTCTCTCTGGCACAATGAATTTAAATCCAAAGAGGAACCAGCAGTGGAGATGGAGGAGGAGGAGGAAGCTTGGTGGTGGCCAGGTTTTTACTGAATTCATCTCGATATGGATGTGGTGCGAGCATGGCATTATAGCATTTTGTTCGTCTTTGTTTATTCCGTTGCGTTGGCATATTTAATTATGTATAGATGCCTGCCGCAGCCATCAATATCTGAATAATGGAGGGCATCTATATTCAGCGGAAGCGGTTCGCTTTACTTTTGTTTTTGTTTAGCCGCCGTGGGGCTTGTAAGTTGCACGTCGGATTAAAAGTTTCGCCCGTATGCTCGCCACGCCATGCCAAGCTACGCACACACACCACTGGCGGCGCACGTGGAATATACTCCCTCATCTCCGTGAAAGTATAAGACTCCCCGGACACCCACCTCCACCTTCATCCATTTCGACCGACACATTAATACTGCTTGCGATGTGATGTGATGTGGTGCGGTGTGTTTCTGGAATAATTTGCGCACAATTTATGCAAATTCTTTATGATATATGCTGAGACGTGTAAAAACAGCAGCATAGCAGGTGATACGGGCATTGTTGCCTCGCATAGGATAGGATATGGACCGCCATCCGTCATCCCTCTTCATCGCGACGCTCGTGGCTTTGGTGACAAATCGCGGCTTTGTGCTTGCACGGTCCGACAATGGGTACTTGACTTCCGGCCACTCATCTTCTGATTAAACGTACCCTTAAAACATCCTAACATATTGGGGCCCCTTTGGCATGCTCCTGTACTACATCGAAGAAGTAAATGATAAAAGATAACATCAATCACGTGCAAGTGCCGCCCTCACAGGTTGGTTCGTGTTTTGTTCTTATTTTGTCTTGGGAACGAGATAAAAGTAAAATATTTTCAGTTGTATGTACAAGAAAGCCAAGCCAAAGGGTTACCAGACCGAAGACTGAAAAAGCACTTAGAAGCAAAGAGGCATTTTACGCCACTGTAAATTCATGTCGTTATTAAAAAATTCAAAAGTGCGGCGCTGTAATTAAGAAAGTCTTGCAAGTCTTGTTCTTTTCTTGTTCTTGTACAAAGTCAAGGTGTAGGAAGCAAGGGCGAGCGAAGCAGGGGAGTCTGTATGCATAAGTCTTCCTTCACGGTTGTTGTTAGCAAGCGTGTCTTAAGGGCAAGCGTATGGTTGTTTTGGGGATCACGCAACGCTTGTGAACATTGCATGCAAGTTGCGCTTAATGAAATCTCAGCGAAAACCATAAAGTGCGCCGGAATCTTGGACATATTTGTGAGGCGTGCTGTGCTGTGCTATTCTAAAGCAAACGCTCGCTCGGACTTGGAGTTTCCTAAGTTCTTGGCTTGATCACAACACATAGGGGGCCTCACTCACGCAGTGTTTTCTCTTAATAATGTTAGCAAATTGCATTGAGCGACCGTAAAGAACCCTTGCCTCTTGCCTCGCTTGCGTCTCTTTCCACTTTTAACTTATTAATTAATTAACAATCATGGCGCGCGAGTTGTTGGCGAACTGGTGGGCAGCAAATTAAAATGAAACGCGGCGCGGCGGCGGCTTCGCTGTGCTGGACTGAATTACGGTCCTATGAATTTCTTCTTGCCAAAGGGGGGCATCTCAGGCGTTCATTTGCAAGATGACGACTTGCCTCGATCACCACTTCAGCTGCTACTGCTGGGCGACGACGATTCTCATATTAAAAATTGAAAATACCATGCTTTCTTGCTTACGTTCTCTGTTCTCCTTCTTTGGGAGAACGCAGAATTGAAAAATTGAATTCAATGCAGAAGGCGTCGACGATTAGGCGTCGTTGTAATTAACTGAAACGCATCTTAAATTAATTATTTAATTAGACGCAGGCATGCAATCACTTCTTCTTCTCAAGATACAAATTCGTCAAGATGTTGCCCTTCAGGATCCTGGATCCTGGATCGCATTTCACCCTTCGTAGTTGAATTTTTTTCGCACCCTTTTTCATTGAAAAATCGGTCGGGATTTAAGTGATTTACGCATTGTTTTGATTTCATTACGATGAAACGGTGTCAGGACGGAGTGTGTCAGGAGTCATTAGGAGGTCGTGTCAGCGCACAGCGTATGGCTGAACGCTATTAAGCCGCTTTAATAATCCATGAATGTAATGAGTGCCTAATGACTGGTTGTCTATGTGTCTTAGTTTGGATTTTTCTTTACCTTTGGACACAGGGTCGTGTTAGTGGCACTCGCGCGCGCCAGTTGTATCATAGTTAGATAGTTAGTTGTATCCTGTCGATGGTGTATTTTTGTGTCATTGGCATTGTGCATGGCATGGGTTAAATTATTTATAAACGCTTGTCAATGCCGGCGGTGATGTTTTAGGGATAGTTTAGGGTTTCACATAATGAATAAGTTAGTTGTCAGCAGCAGCAGCAGCAGCAGGGAATGGAATGAATGCACAACGGCGAGGTGAGTTTCCTTGTACATACTTGTAGCTCGCTCACATATCGAGCAGACGTTTATTCAGCGCTGGTGAGGTCTTGCTCTTGCGCTTGCTTCACTTATCAAACTTTCGCCGCCGGCTATCGGCCAGGCGAACGTAGCTGACAATCAGAAAACGTTTGGTTGCGTTTCATTTCGTCTCCTTTCCTTAACACCCTTCCAAATCGAATTGAATTTCAACAGTTCAACGTCTGTCTAATGCAGTGACGCGTTCAATTATTGAAAATGCGTCAATTTGTGAAATTAGTCAGTCAATAACATTTCTTTCTCTCAAGGTAAAGCTTGATATCAATTCAATGCAAAGCGACTTATTATATTGTAGAATCGAATGATTCCAAAGCTGGACTTTAGAGGAAGAGAAGAGATGAGAAGAGAAGGAAAGGGAAGGAAAGGGTGACTGGTTTTCGCTGGCGTACAAAGCATTCCATCTCAAAACGTCATTAATTAAATTCGGGGATTTGTTTTTGCGCTTGCGCATGCGATGCAAGGGTGTGTAGAACATACATACACACATCGTCATGGAGGAAGACGCTGGTGAAATATGCTGGGATCGGTCGACTGGAAGTATGCGGCGACCACAGCACACGACGCCACACCGGCGAATCCTTCTTGCATCAAGCGAGCAGCAGCTGCCAAAGCTTAGCTCAGCTCCGAACAGATTTCGATTCCCTTTTTGTTCTTCAGATGCTCTTGCAATGCGCCCAGCCAGTGCGTCCAGTTAATAAGGTTAAAACGTAGCAGAGATGCCTTTTAAACCCTCTTATGTCCTAGCTGACGCCCTTTGTCTCCGAGCATCCTGGCATTTTTGGTTTGGTTTGGCTTGGCTGGCCGGTTGAAAAGCTTTTTAAATTAGATTAAGTATAATTTTTAATTATCCGTCCGACCGCGGCATGCTGGCTGGGGTTTTCATTAAAATATCCTTCTCTTATGTGGCCTGCCCTGGCCTAGCCTGGCCTGCCCTGGCCTGCCTGCAAGGATATAAACTTTTACTTTGCTTGATTTTTGCGCAGGCAGTAAAGGGTTCGACTTACTTTTCGGCATTTTCAGTCGCCGGACTGATTAAAATATGTTTTCGTTTGCATTATTGAAACCGAACCCTTTCGTAAACATTCCTGCGTGCGTGTTAGGTACTAGTGCAACATATTTTAATTAATTTTTCATCTTTTTGGTGGTTTTCTAATCATAATCTTAGTTAACGTGTGTCAAGGATTTGAAGTTGTTTTTCCATGTTTTATCCTGATTTGAAATTTCGGTTGTTGGTGGGGTGCTTGTGCTTGGTACTTGGTACTTGGTTTCAGTGGTTTTTCAGTGCTTGGATAATTTTGTTTGTCAAGCAGCAGACTTGTGAAGGGAAAGAAGCCCGAGTCTAGCTGAACGAGTGTGAATTGCAAGCTAATTCCAGCTGACTTATTATCCTTCGTGGCGTACCAGCCACAACGGCACACCGGCAATTGCCGGCGCGGAGCAGAGTTTGCCTACTCGTTTCTTCAGTGAGGCTTGCATTTTATGCGCTTGCGCTTGCTTTAGCGACGCAGCTAACTAACCCTCAGTTTACGCGACCTGGCCACTCTAATGAACGCGAGTGCGCCCTTCGCTCTGTGCTCTTGGCTCTTTGCGGCCGGGCTGTGCTAGTTTACTGCCGCTGAAGTGGAAGCATTGCCGCCCCATGCCGCTCGAGACGGACGAGTGCACGTGGATTCGTTGCGCAACGTGCCTCCGAATTGCATTACTAAATATTTAATGTCCTTGCTTTGCCTTGCCTTGCCATATGAAGACAGAAAGCAGGGAAATAAGCAAAGAAGCAAGCATCTTGAAGAAATAAGATATTGCTCTGTAGCGGTGTTTCTTATGATTGATAATGATAAGATTGATGCTGCTACGCGTAACGTATTAGTGGTTATAACTCCCCAAGGTAGAGCAATACCCTTATTATTGTTTTTCGTCTTCAGCTTTTTCTTGAGTCTTTTGGCCTGGAATGAGATATTCTTATTCCACTCGCGGATTTATTACAAGGGCTTTCTTTGGCTTGGCGTATTCTATTGTCTTCTTTAAAAAGAATTATTACACGAATGCAACAAGGCTACAAGGTGACACACACACCTGACTTGCAGTGCTATTGCCTTCTTTGCACTTTCTTCGCGAGTTTATGGCCCTCGAGGGAGGTTTCTTTATTGGATTCGATAGTGGATTGAACGAAGGGATTTATATACGAGGATGATTTTTTTAAACGTAGTTAGTGATTTACGTTTAAATGTTTCTGGGATAATTTGATAATTTTTTAAATTACTCACAACTTTGCACTTAAAATTTGGCGGTTGTGTTGTTCGTCCATTATTCCAGGCGTGAACGAAGGAATGAACGAAAATTCATTGTGCAAGAGAAGCCTTTACTCTTCGCCTTCCGCAATCCGCGTTGGGCTTTTGTCTCGGCTCGCCCTCTGCGACGTTCTTTAATGCGCTTGTTTTATCTTGACGCTGCTCGCATCCGGCGGCCGGCAGGACGAAGAATTGTCTAAGACTCAGGACTAAGGACTAAGTAGTTGCTTGCTTACGAAGTGCTGAAGCGCTGTACTCACCACAAACACTGCACTTGTACTTTTTCTCCTAAGCCAGCGAAGAACAGGAAGAAAGGGCAGGGCGTTAAGAAATGAAAGATGCAGGCAAGATGAAAGGAAAACATAAATTTGGACAAAGTGGTCGCACATTATCTTGAGCGTTGAACGATATTCATTATTCGTTATTTGGTTAAGAAAATGATCTTGAATTCTACGTGATTTTTGATCTTGATCTTCTTTCTTACGGTTGCGCATCGCCACACTTTCAATTCAACAATTGAGGATCTCGGCATTCCTCTTGCCTTGGTTCTTTGGTCTTTTCAGTGGCAAATATCAACCCTTTCATTCGATCCTATCCTGCACTTTAAGCTTTAAGGATAAAGGAAGGAAGGGGACACGCGTAGCTGGCGTAAGAAGCAGCGAATATTGGAATATCATGCGTTATGCGAGAGTCGGGCGAATGCTGAAGGGGTATTTTTATAAGAATGTCTTACCCTTTACTTCAGCGCTGAACCCTTTGGTTGCCCTCCAGCTATCCATTAATTATACGAAGGGCTGACTGGCGTTCTACATGTGCGGCGTGTTCTATTAGCACATTAGGCAAATTCAATGTCAATGTTAGTGCATTTTCTTGTTCTTGTTTTTTCTTGAATATTTTCTTTAGATCTGCAAGAAAATGTAGGCAAACATCTTGGTATTGATACGATAGCTTGGATATAAATCAAGTACATATTTATTATTCCATGCGTGTGTTTGGGGCGCCTATGGAGAAATATTATAGATTCTTCTTATGACCAATGGTCAAGACCGATCAGGCAACCCCTTGTTCCATATGTCTTATTAGATATGCATCATATGTCTGTCTATAATACACAGGATAGTGCAAGAAATTTGAGAAGATATGAAAATATTATTGAAAACTTTAATAATTTCAGGGGTTTAAAAGGGTGAAATGAAAAATTCGGTGATTATGGGTATCTGAGGGGCATTGTTTTATTATAATCTGTGAAATTGTGAATTGTATTCCTATCCTCACACTTTGTGTTTCATTTCGTGCGCACGTCTCTTGGTGGGATGGCAGTTGTCTGTCGGTTTTGTGTTGTTGTTGTTGTTGCTGGAGCGCGTGCTGGATGGGGAAATCTATGTGATTGGGGCATTTGTGCGAACACGAATGCGAATCTGAATGCGCAAGCGAAGGAAAAGGTGAAGCTGAAGCTGAAGGTGCAGGCAGCCGGCAGAGACGGCTCATACATATGGAAATAACGGGAAAATATGATCAGAAATACACACGCGGTAATCAGCTATGCAAAGAGATTTCCTACGGAGAAATAACGCCGAATATGATTGCATCTGTGTCCCGTGTCACATTAAGGTGAAATTTAACAAAACTTTCCTAAACGAGAATATGTTCTGCCTGGGCTTGTTCTCTGTCTCCTTGTTTCTTGTTTCGCCGCCCCATCCATATGCATGCTTGTTCAACATGACACAAATCATGTTTTTTCAAATTATATTAAGTATGAATTTTGTACGATTTCTTAAAATAGTGTAATTAACTATAAATTTATTTATTGATTTTCTTTTGTTACAGGTGAGTTTACTTCCGTTTCTCATACATTTATGCGCACATATTGACGTTTCATCGGCTTGAAAGTATGTAAAAAGTAAGTTGGACATGTTTTCTAAACTATAATCAATCAATCAATCATTCAACTTTTGATCGAACGCCACTCTGCGTGGTGTCGCGTCGCAAACTTTATACGCCGTATGAGTTTGCGTATGAGTATCAGCTTTTTAAATTGATGAGTGTGAGGGCTTTGTCACTTTATTTACAAGCAGCTTTACAAACGAACGCTGACCACGTACCACGTACTCGCACATCGAATCCTATTTAATCAAAGTGGTACGGTGCTGTGTAAAAAGCAAAAGCAAAACGAGAGATGCAGGAACATGCATTGCTTTTGCTGCAATGCAATCTAAAACATGTCGGCGCTAGCGCGGCGCGGCGTGGGAGTTCGTTCGGTCGTGTTAAATCTGTTGTAATGCGTGTTTGAAACTGTCGTTAAAGTGTGGCTGGCGAAGCGAAGTGAGGCGAGCTGTGGGTGTCCTTCGTGTGGTTCGTTTCCTTTATTTTACCTTGAATTGCAATGAATGTTGTACTCTTCAATATTAGCCACTATCTCACTACTAGCGCCGCTTGCGTGTTGTGCAAAAACTCTCCAGGCGCTAATTCAAACAATATTGAAACTGCAACTGAGGCTGAGATTGACAATGAATGTTCCATGTTGAAGTGAAGTATTTTTGTGCTTCTTACGCACATAACACTTGGAAATGGATAAAATTTTGATGTCCTCGTAAAGTCTCCGTTCCCTTATTCTTTCAGCATGGTCTTTGCTCACTTTGTCGAAGGGTATTTGTATGTTTCTGGCTTGCTTTAAATCCGTAATCTGTAAATATAGTCGAATTAGTACGAGGGCATAATTATCACCATAAAGTGGACTTTACGAGGCCGCATGGACTTACATTCACATTCACGTTCGCATTCGCATTCACAGTCACCCTCTCAGGCTCTCATCCTCTCATCCACCTCAGACAGACAGGCTTCCTTCCTTCCTCGCTTGCTGCTTGCTTGCAGGATGTGTCGAGGGCAAATGTTCTCGCGCTTGTGCTTGCCTCGGACTCGGTTGGTCATTCCCTGGAGAACTCAAGCGCCTAAACTCATTATTATCCTTTAATTTTCATTTATTTTAATTTTTCATTGCATTTTCACTGCTATTTCCGTACAGTCTGCGCACCTTCCTGCCAGACACTCGAGTAACTAGACGCGTAATCTCAACGGTATGGTGTTTATTAGTTGTGAAAAAATTAAAAAATTACCACTTGCCATAAAGATAAAAATAAAACGCAACAAAGGACGTTTAAATGCGAAAAGGCGTTGGATTCATTCATTCATTCGTTGGGTTCGTTCATTCAAGGTCTCTTTTGCTCAGCATGGGGCAATTACGCAAATGAAAATGAACCGGCACGGCAGGCGTGATTACGACTATTGCACGTCGTTTTTTCAAATTAGACGCGTCTCGTTTGCTTTTATATTCAATTATGCCGCGAGCTGTTCTGCCTTGCCTTGCTTTGCTTTACATACTTATTTCTTCTTTTGCCTGGCTTGAATGTGAAGACAGTGAATGTGAACGAGGACAGAAGTGTTTATCCTATTGCTAAGTGAGATGTCCTGTTCAGGAAAGAACTAGGTAGCCCTCTGGGCTGATGGATCGCTCCCATGTCCACCTGTGTACGTGTTGGAACGTCGAAGAGGCCTTGAGGGGTCGTTCCTTCGTCCTTTCCTTCAACGTCGTTGTCGTTGTCGTCAAGGAAAGGACGCGGACGCGATAATAGCCTCCGGTTCCCCAGAGATTTTCACAGACTTTTCATACCAGGATATTGTGAAATGCGGTCGGATATGTGTACTTTTAAAGGACGAATATGCGCTTGAATATTTTACAGTTTTTGGTCAAATTGCTTTGAATTTTTGAAATTTCTTTAAGAATTTAGGCAATGGGGGTAAATTGCAAGTTTGTTGTCAGGGCAAGGGTACAGACTGCTTGGCATGGCCGTTTGGCGTGTTTTAAAGTTTTGCCGAGTCATAAGATTTCGCATTCGCCAGCACATTTGATAAGACGGCGAACGTAAGCAGTCTATGCGGGCCGGGCCTGGGCATGCATGTACTGTACTGATGATGGTGTAGCGAGGCGCGAAGGCAAACAGTTAAGTTTTCGGCAAGCAGGCAAGCAGGCAGGCTAAGTTTGCAGTTAGTTTCCGCGTGAGGGTAGGCCCCGCGTATCGGCAATACATAGTCTACTCTTCTGGCAAGTCCAGCCGAGAAAGTTCGAGTTCGCTGAGTGTACACATTCGTGAAGAAGAAGGAAGGTGCTTGCGTTTGCGTCGCGTGCTTGTTTCGACCTCCGACCCGGACCCTAGGTGCTCCCAGACCACCAGTCTTCTGCTTCAGCTTCAGCTTCAGTTTTCTCCTTGTCTTAGATCAAACAGGAGAACTTCTTGTGCCTTGTGCTTCTCCTTGGAAAGTCGCAACCCGATCGGGCACTAGGTTCCCCAATGAATAAGGGCTATCCTGGTATGTGGTCGGTCTGCAAACAAAACAAGGATGCTGTGCGCTTAGTTGCCTACCGTAAAAATGCCGATAGAACCGAAAGTGAAATTCGTTAATTTCTGAGAAAGTTAAATAAGCATCCAAAAATCCAATTAAGAAGTAATTAATTTATTTAGAGTCTAGTCTAGTGGGATAAGACATTCACTTCACTTCAGTTTGCTTCACTTCACGTTACGTTTAGGTAGTTGCTGCGGCAGTCAGCTGTTGGCAGAGAAGCCCCGAAGGAGAAAACTGCCAAAAGTTTGTTGCAAGGATGAAGGATAAAATTGAATACGCAATGCGAAAATGCGAAAACTAGAATGATAGAAGGGATGAGGATGAGGGATAGAGGTGGTTGTCCCTTTGGTGTCTCTGGAGAGATTAGCACGCGTTTAATAATTAAGGCTAAGGTGACACAAAAATATTAAAATATGTAAGTCCCTCGAAAGGTAAATGTAATCATGCGAAGGGCTGGGGACATAAGGAGGACGCATGTGTGCAGCTCGATGCTTGCTGCAAGCAGTTGGGCGCCTCCCGGGAGACGCCGAACGCCGGCCCTATGAATACGATATTTCATTAGCGCCGGACATGCGGGTCGCAGGAATAAATCTCAGACGCCTGCCGAGCACGACACCCTCGGGGTACATGCTCGGCGCCAGCGCCAGGACCAGGCATGCAACTACAATCCTTCGAATAAAGTAGACACACATCCCACCTACGCTTCGTTGTTTGCATCTCCTCATAATGCGCACTAAGCACCCTCTATGTACTTGCGAAGTGCGAACGTGTCTCATTCGATATTCGATAAATTATATAATAAATCACCCTTTTCTCACTCTCGCCAAGGCAAGCAGGCAATGCATTATTTTTCAGTCGACTAATGATTAAATTTGTATAAATCACAGTCAAAGGACTACGGACTAGAGGATAAGTATAAGGATATACGAAGAAACAGTCATTTGTTTGGCAAGGATTTCGTTTCCAGGCAGGAAATGAGCCTTCGTGCCTGGTCTTTTTCTCGCATTTTGGGGTTTCAGTAAACAAATTGAGTGCGGATTTGGGAAATTAGAAAAACGCACTCGTGGAAAATCATTGCCATTGCTATTGCCATCAAATGTGATATAAAAACTCAAATGCTGCCAGTTAGGAATGTCAGCGCTGCGCTCTCGTCGGAAGTGCCATGGAATGAATATAAACATGGGGGAGACACATTTCCTTGGGCTTCCTTTGCGTTTTCCTTGGTTGGATTCGGTTTGCGCATTTATAACCAGTCACCCACTCGTGTGTCGGCGAAGAGATAAAGAATCGCGTCACGCGATCATATCATATCAACCACATAAATGCATTACAAACTCCCTTGGTTCTTGCTGTGTTTTTTTATAGCAATAAGCAATAAGCAGTATTTGCATTTCATTTTGCGCTTGCGGGTGCAGGCGCGGGTGCGCATTGAATTGCATTCGCACTTTGAAGGATAAATCAAAGCATGAATGTATCATTAAACAAGTTCACTTCACTGGTACGGTGCGCTAACGTGAGTTTAAAGCTCACTAAAACAAGTTTACGTCTCGGTGCGGTACAAGCACACATCTGTTTTTAATGGCAGAACTATGGCTAATTTTGTCGCCTTTGCGCACGTTCGCAGCTTGACCGAAGGATGTGCAAGGCGTGACAATATCCTTAAAGTTTGTGCTCACGTGACGAATCTCAGAGGTCTTGACCTTTTTTCCTTTGCGGAGAGGAGATGAGGGTGGTGGTCGACAAAAAAGAAGAGAAATGTCATTTTTAAAAGTTTAGGACATTCAGTCTTCTAGAAGATTCTAGTATTCTAAGAGCAAGAAGAAGGAACGGAATTACTTGTGCAAGTGTTAGCGTGTCTGGTCGTGAAGTATGTTGGTTTTCTATAGGTGAGACGGTTATTAATGAATTCGAAGCATCCGGGCGCCTGCCTGGTTCGGGTTCGGCCCTAGTAGTTTAGTTCGTTTGGGAAATGTAAGGATGCAATGAACCAACAACTTTGCCTCGCTTTGAGTTGCGCTGAGCTGAGTTTTGCCAAATTAATAAACGACTTCATATTAGCTGTTATAAGCAACAGACAGCGTCGATTCGTCATTATTTTCCACTACATTTAGCGCATACTTCAGCAAACGAATACAATACTCCAGCGCAGCGCAGCGTCTTGCATTACAGCCCAAACGCAAGCGCATTCAATGGAGGTTTCTTATTTTATTTCTTTGCTTCTCTTCGCTTCGTCCTGCCTGAAAACTTTCTATTTGTTCAGTATTATTAAGTTCATCTCTTCATTTCTCGTATTTTCCTATTATTTATTTATTGTACGTATAAGTATGCAATAAGAAGAAATAAAATTAAGAGTGGAATGAATGAACTTTAAGAAATAAACTGGGAAAAGGAAGGCATTTTTAGTGTTTGAGACACACAGTGATGGTGATGACTTGCGAGGTGGAGACAAATGACAGGATAAAGTTTTGACATTCCGGTGTCGTGTGTATGGGGGTTTTGCTTTGAAGAAACTAAGGTGCATCAGGAGCAGGAGCAGAACAGAAAAGAGCCGAGCGGAAGGTATGAACATATGACGAAGAGCGATTCGACGCGTCCGATTATTACGAGTCATTACCTCCACTTTTCC
Organism: Aleochara bilineata; assembly: GCA_003054995.1. Lineage (NCBI taxonomy): Eukaryota > Metazoa > Arthropoda > Insecta > Coleoptera > Staphylinidae > Aleochara > Aleochara bilineata. The sequence goes on from NBZA01002834.1 coordinate 87,134, forward strand.
ACAATACTTTCGTCGAAGACCTCATTTATCTCTTACTGGGGGTTGTTTCTCATCCTTCACGCTCTTGCGTTGTTTTGTATTATTTTATGTCAGTTTTTGAAGGAAAACTAAGAAAACTGTTGAGTTTTTAGTTTAGTTATAAGTAATTCCATTTCTGTTACGATTGTTCTCTGTCTGTGTCTTATAATCAAACAAATATTTGCACTGAAATGACCCTGGGATTGATGTTAAATATGCAAAGTGTGTACAAAACGAGTGGGCAATCTGTGTATGCATACACACGAGTCAAGTGAAGGGTGGCAGGGCTGGTCTGGCGACATAACCCAAAGCGAAGCGGATCCTGCGTTCTGGGCTGTCCTTTCTGCAAGGAATGTAATAAATATGCAGTAGCAACTAGTCGTTCTGTGTTCTATGTACATATGTATGGTATAAATATCATATGTGCAATATGCTTGGCTCTTGCTTTGCTGTGTCACTGATTGTGAGTTGCAAATGGAAATGAGTGACAAACTGAACTGAACGGAACGCAACGGAACGGTGTTTGTCGCTTTTTGTGTCTTCTATTTGGCATCATTGTCAATGTGAATTTCTGCACCGGCACCAGCACCAGCAGCGCCCAACTGCATGTAATATTAACGTCTTGTTTGCACTGTCCACACAATACAATGACGATTGATTCTGTGGCTTTGTTATTGCGTCGGTAGTTTATTTGATCAAGCCTTGTTCGCTTCGCATTTGCATTTGCATTTGTTCTCATACCGATTTTTGCGAATATTGACACAGTTTTCCATTAATTCCCATGGTCTTTATTTACATACATTTATTGATAAACCCTTTTATTCAAATGCTATTTTAAATATCAATTAATAACTTTTGCAATTAGTCATTTATTTAATGTTAATTAGAAATTTTAAAAAAAAGGCCATAATATTAATGATGTGAGTTTTGTTTTCCAACAAAACACTGGAACTAAGCAAGTAAAAAGGAAAGTAATTTGTAGATAGGAATCTTTCGAAGTCACAATCAAGAAATAATTTGATATTTAGGCCAAGATTGAGACTAATCTGCAATCAGTGCCCCACAGGGCACAGGGACAAGGTACAACGTGAATAGTACATAGTCAAATGCAAGAGACATTAGTACCTGCGAGGAAATTATACGGTTGTTTCGTAATTTTTAAATGACATGCAACCAGCACCAGCTAATATCATGTTGTAACGACAGGACAAGAACTTATCATTCGGAAGCGTGACAAAGTTTTCTCTTACAAAAGTTTCTCTTATCAGTTATTCTCTGCTGTTAATTATTTTCGTCAGTTTTTTTAGTTTTCAAATCATTTAAAGGACAATCAAATAACATAATTGTTTTACAAATGTCTTACGAACTGAATACAAAATTTATATTCTAAGAAAATTCAAGACAAGACAAGGCAGAAGAAGAAGAATACGATGAAAAAAAAGACGAATCGAAATTGAATACTGAATTAGTTTGCAAACAGAAATCTGTTCACTTCTCTGCTCTTCTCTTCTGTTCGAATTCAATTTGATTATCGAATTAATTCCGCTTTGTTTCTCTCAGTGCTTTCTTTATTCTTTTCCTTGGCTTTCTTTCCTCTTGCAATGCAATCTTTTTCATTAGTAAGTAAGTATTGAACATGCAAATATATTCAGTAAGATGCGTCGCGTCGCGTCGCGTGCACACTGAAATGAAATTAAAAATAACTAAGTAAATAAGTATGCAAATGAAACATGAAACAATTATTGTGTCTGTCTTGATAAAATGCTTACTTGGCGTGCCAATTTCGGCAGAGCTAACAATAAGATAAAGATAAGAAAACACTTATTATATTTACTTTTGAGCGTTTTCACAGGTCCGTTTATTATGCTATTTATTAATAAGTATTTAAATTAATATTTCATACAATACGTCAATCAATCATCTTTCTTCGAGTCCTTTTTCTTCCTCTGCTTGCAACTGTTCTCTGACGTCTTCGCGCATATGAGCTTCCAAGTCATAACCAAGTTGTAGGCAAGTACGTACCATGTCTTCGGACACCATTATCGGGCCAGGGTATTGGAAGGCATTGAGTTTCGAGTGTAGAAAGTGCTCGCATTCGAGTGTCAAGTCACCGATGTGTCCTTGACCACTGTCTGTAAATTTCATCGAGCGTCAATTGCAATTAAATTTAAATTTACATTTGAAAAAATAAAGGATTTTTAATTGCGATTTGCACTTACGAAAGAATGCGCTGATGAAAAGCAATAAAACGACGATCAAATAACTTTTTCCAAACATTGTCTGGCTGCGCCCTGCTCTGCTGTTAATTGCCCCGGCTAATTGGCATTCGCGATCGGTGATCGGCGATTGCGGATCGGTAGTTGTTGCGCGTGCTGGCGATTTGTTCAAAAGTTTTCGCCCGCTTTTCACTGGTTCACGACTAACTCTCTCTGAGTGAGTACGTACTGCCAGCAATTTCAGTATGTATTTTGTTTGGTTGCCTGCCTTGTTGTTATCAACACGTACGACTACCGTGCATACCATGGCCTGCCTTGGTATTCGTATTGCATCAACAACGTGCAGCGTGATAAATACGCCGATATTGTTTTTTGCGCGTTTGCTTTGTTTGCCTTTTTAGGATCATAATGAGCAATAATTGCAGGTATTGTGTGGGTATTCCATTAAGTACGTGTAAATGGTATGTCGACATGGCATATGTATTGTTATTTGTTAATGTACAGTAGGTAATAAATGTTTAAACGTGGAATATACATAAATAGACATAGGGAAAGAGCGAGCGAGCGAGCAGAGCAGCTGAGGAGATGAAAAGTTTTCCGAGTCGAGTCTGAAAATTCAATGGCGCTGGGAAAAAGTTTGCAAACTTTTGGCCGTGGCGAGGCGAGGGGTCGATTAACTTGCGCGCTGCCTGTCTGAAACTGTACCAAACAATTTTCCAGCCGAAATATGTGTGTCGGATGCGGATGCGGATGAAAAGGTGGCATTTTTAGCAACAAATTTCTCATCACTTTGTTGCGTTACTGCGTTTCGGGAAAAATGAGTAAAATATTAGGAAAAAAAGGAGCATCAATAGGACAGGACAGGACGAAACGCGCAGGACGAGGTGTTGTGTTGCTGGCAAATAGGTGATTCTGCGTGGGCGCATTGCCTCCCACGCGAAGCGTATATACGGCGGCGGCGGTGGCGGAGGCGGGCCGGCCGCCGACGCCAATGGCGAAAACGGTGCCCGCTCTTCCATGGGCGGTTCGGTTCCACGCAACCGCCGTCGACGACGACGACGAGCTGCAGGATGCTGCAAGGACCAAAAAGGACCTCCTGGAAAAAAGGAATGGAACGGAACGAAACGAGCTGCGAGCCGGGAGCTGGGAGCTGCGAGCTGGCTGTGCCTCTTCACATCCATCAACGGGGCAGGTCTGACCTCAGCCTCCATAGCTGACAGTGATGTCTATTTACTCAGCCATCTCGTGCATTTATTTCATGCATGCGATTTTAATTCTACATCTACATCCTTCAGCTTTTCGGCTGTTTTTATCAATTTTCGCACAATTAATAGCAGACAAGGTTAAAAGCATTTTTTCCTGCAGAGGAAACTGTAGAAAAGTTGGAGTTTTGAGTTTTAAACTTTTCAAGGAAAGTTTTCACCCTCTTCTTTTCTTTACTTGTCTTGACTTTGCTTTACTTTGTCATAAGGATGAAGAGGAAACGTCTTCCTTTCGTAACTTTGGAATGTCTAAATATCCTTGAATTATATTCGTTTCTGTGATTGCAAATACCTTTTTGCTGCTGGAATTCGGCAATGAAAAATTGCGCGCATTGAAAGTTTCCGGCAAGCAAAGCATAGGAACAGAATGAATGCTAAGGAAAGTTCGGAACAACGTAGTATCAATTGTCTTACAGCTCGATGGCGAGATTAGTTGGGTGCATTTAACTTGGGCAGTGTTTTCATTGTGGCTCACCGGACGCTTGCGCTTGCGTGCCAGTGCTGGTGCTGGTGGTGGCGTTTCTTCAGACAGGACGTAGGACGCAAGCCAAGACATGCATGAAGACACACCATATGCGCACAATTGAATGAAGGATGCGGCGGGCGCGCTGAAAATCGTAGTTATCGATGCGGAAACGTACAGATTGACAAACGCTGTTCTGTTATGTGCTGTTCTGCTCGCCTCGTCGTTTGTCAACCGAGACGCGCTTTGCAAATGTCTGCTTGCCTGCCAATGCGACGTGCATGTCCATTGTCTTGTTGCACTTCTGCTTCTCATCCTCACGAGTAGTCTCTGTTTCTTATTGTTGGCGATGCGTGTTGTCCTGTGATGTTTCGTATGGCTTGCGATGCGATGCAATGCGATGCGAAGCAATGCATTTTCCTCGTCTCTTCTCTTTGGACGTGCTCTGGTTCGGGTCTTGTATTCGGACGTTTGCAGCGAAATTGAAATTCGTCCAATTCCTTCCTCGAAAGGAAGCATTCTATGCGCGACTGTCGTCCTCAACTACGCGCACAATAGCCTTTCGCCTACGTTTCGATTTCTCATTCTCATTCTCATTCACATTCACATACACATTCCCAATTTCAGTTGCAGTTCCAGCTCTAGCCAGAGTTGAACGAGAGAACGAATGGAATATTGTTTCCAATTAAAAGTAACAAAGAACGCCGCAGCGTCCGAAGAAAGGCATTGTTGGAAAGTTATTCTTGCCACTTTTTCTCTTCTACATGATTAAACTAACTTTCTCATACTTATTGTAAGAGCATCTTTCTTTCTCTTGTTGGTTGGTTTTTGGTGTGTGAAAGGGAGGAATTCATAGTTTCTTAGCTTCTTTTTGGGTTTTAATTTAATTTAAGGCATTTGTTTACTTGCGTTTACCTGAAATTGACATTGACATACGATAGGTTGGTACGTAGAAATGTCTGTCCAAACATCTTCAGATCTTAAGGGTTGTACGAGTGTACGAAACGAAAAGTTTCGTTTTCGGTCTTCGCCGTTTGATGGTAATTAAGTAAGGCTGTGTAAACACTTGGATGGACTTTGCCAGCACAAGCGCAACGCAAGCGTAACTATTTCCAGCAGGAGCTGTACGCTCTTCTTTGCTCTTCCCAAATTCCTTAAATAAGTAACAAATTAAAAGCAAATTTTAACTGCCAACTAACGACGTACCACCAGCTACCTATCAGAGAAGGGTGCAATGTAATGCAGTGCAGTGTGGTTGCCGAAAATCTGTCGACTTTTTGGGTCTTTCTCAAACTCAAACCCTTAAAAGAAAAGCTGACGACTTCAGACGCAGAGCAGAGCAAGGCAGAGCAAGGCACTTCACTTCATTAAGGCATGGACATCATAAAGTGCTGTGCTGACGAGACGGCGAATTTGAGTCTGCGAGTCGGAGAATCACAGCCAAAACCGCTAAGAGTAACGAAAATATTTACTTAATAATTCGTTACGTTACGTATGTACGCGTACGTACGGTCGTGATTCAGTTTGCCGTTGACTAATTGCGTCTTGCAAGCCTTGGAGGCATTTGTGTGAGAATAAAATAAAATACAGATAGATAGATAGATAGACAAATACGTGCTTTTGGTGGTCTATAGTCGGAGAGTCGGGGGAAGGTAAAGGTTATGCGTGATTAATCGATTAAAAGTTGAGGCGATAAAATTTTGTGTAGTACATATTAATGCATCTGCTCGGGTGGGTTTATCGCTAACACGTAACACGTTTACGGTCATGCTGATGCTGGGCAAGAGGGTTAAACCTCGCGTGCATTTATGTGACAACGATAATCACCCGATCGTAGAAAACTATCGGGTGGATTAAGTTGCCTTCGTTTTGTCCAATTTTCTCATGCGTCTTTTCCTCCCTTTCTCTGCTGGGCAATCATCTAGATAACGACTATCGCTTGTGCTTGCGCTTGCCTAGTAAATGTTACATAAAGATAAAAGATGTAATAATTTTCTCGCACAAATACTATTTCTTCTTCTTGTTTTTATATTTTTGTTTGTCCTTCGTGCTGTCAAGATATTTTTTGAAGGCTTTCTTAAAACTATGTCTTAGATAATGTCATAACATGCGAAAAATGATATTGTGAGGAGGAAGTACATTTGAATTTATGTACCTAATCAATGTTTACCCATTTAAAGACCCCATTGGTCGTGCACTTACAAAGGAAATTAATTAAAGGCGATCGTTAAAGCTCATAAGTATTGTTTGCTCGTGGGATCTTGGAAGGTATTAGTGGAGGGCCGGCTATTGTCGTCGCTGCAATTAGTAGCAGTCCATAATTTGTAACGACCGATAAAAATAATCAATGTTCAATATTACACGGCCATTATTCTTGGATTAATCGCGGACATATTGTTGTCTGAGAAATACTGGAAGCAAGGGAAAAAAGCAATCACACTTGAATGAATTGAATTGGCGGTCATTGATTAAAATAAATTAGCATAGTGGTTGAGCGTTTAGCCCTCTTCGACGTCTTGAATTACGTACGTCTTCGGTTGGTTTTGCTCAATGAGCAGCTCGCGCGCTAATTTAAAATTCAAAGAATATTTGCATCGTTATCAATCCAATCCTGCAGTGCGACGAGTAAGACAATCTTATTGCCAATCAAGGGTCGAGGGGGCACGTTGCGTTGCGATGCGATGCGATGCGATGTGAAAAATAATACTGGGGAATATCATTATGACTTTATGTTTTCATTTGTTTTTCTTGTGTTTCCGGCGCGCGCCTAATTATTCTTCATTTACTTCGCACCCTCATCACTTCTGCGCGTCTTTTTTTCCTTTTTTCTCTGGCTTCCTGCTGAGTTTCTTAGTGTTTTCTTTCATTCCTTTACGTTCATCACGTTTTCTCTGATTTTTTCCTGATTCCCTTGAGACATTGAATGCGCAGTTTGTGGCTGTGTTGAGCGTTTTTTTTTTTTCATTTGAGAAATGAAAGAAGCAACAGTCTGTCTGGTTCTAAAATATTCTAGAAAATTATTTGATTTTTTGATAAGAAACACAAGAAAAAATCAAGTGAATTGAATATTTTTATCGTCGAGGAAGAAAGGGTTATGTAAGAGTGGAGAAAAAAGGGTAAACATAATTGAGAATGGTGTATTGTCGACATCTATGCGAAATTATGAAATATTAAGAGGGAGAAAAATGAAATGAAATGAAATCAAGTGAAAGAAAGGGTTGAAGGGGTTCTTTGTACATGAAAGGAGCAATTTCTCAAATTAAAAAATACTTGCATTACACAAGTCGTGTTTCTTTCGTCACGTGACAGTAATTAAACAGCTAAGTATTAATTTTTGTAAGACAAAAGAAAATTACAAATTTTTACTTGATTTTTAATTACTTCCAATAGGGCCCAAACCACATATCACAAAAAAACCCTGTGTTTTTCGTATGCCATTGATTTTGGTACCAAATATTCGTCCAGGATAATTTCATATTGCTTCGAACAGATGATGTTTTTGATGATGAATTAATGGCTTTGAATGTTTGGCTTGAAACATTTACGAATGTGCATAAGCGAAGAGAAGTTACTGATGTACATTGATATCAAATACATATTGCAAGACACGTATGTATGTATTCATATCTGATGCTTGTTTGGCTGCATACATACATATGATAGTCGCATAAATAATAAATATACTCATGAGTTGAGTTCAAGCATGAAATGAAGGCAGAGAAGAGAAGAAGCGAAGCCGCCACCGTCGTTTAATCAGATATGCGCGTAGTCAGTTTAACTTTCAGTCTAATTGAGTTACGCTTTAGGCTGGCCGGTGTCCATCCTTTTGATGCGAGTGCATGGCATGGCATTTGCTGAATTCTTTTCTTTTGCGTATAATTAGCCCGCAACTTTGCTCTCGGCGGAGAACTCGGTGGGCCATCGTATGTGAATTAACCTCATAGATGCTGCCACCGCCAGTGCTCTTGCCATGCAATGGAAATTAGTGTGTATGAAAGGGTGTAAGTAAGTGTGGTGGCTGCTGCAACGCAGCGCGGAAGAGACTCGAGACTCGACTTCAGCCTCCTCCCGACTACACTTGATCTAATTATTCCATCCGCAGTCGGGCTTTAAGCTAAAGGCTAAATAACGCGTCTTTAATCTCGTACATTGGAGACATTAGCGCAAGGCTTTCTCCACCGGCCAAGCCGAGCCAAGCTCGCCTCTTAAATGCACTCTGAATAAAACCACTCTTCCGACGCGATGCGACGTACGATGTACGATGTACGATGTATGTATGTTTGCAACTTAATTTAATACGAATGTTATTCTCTTAAACTAACCTCTCTTTAAAATAAATATTTTGCATTTTTGCTTTATATTTTAGTTAAATAACTAACAGTAAGTGACTTTAAACTTACTTAAAGTTGGGTACATACTTTTAAACAATATTTACTTGGGTTTTTTGCTGATATTTTGTAGTTTTAAGTACCGCAAAAAGACTTAAGACTTTTAGTTTGCTTAAACGCAAGTTACTTATAAGATCATTTCTGACCTTTTGACTTTGTGCACGGTGCAGTACATTAGTGGCTGCTTTTGAAGAATACTTGCTTGGCTCTGTACTTATGCAACTTTAAGTTCAACTTGAAGTTGAAGTTAAGTAAGAAGAAGCTCATATACTACCTAAGATGCAGTGCACTTCCTTCTAAGACAGGAGAGACGTAGGCAAGTCAAGATTACATGTGCACCAGTCGGTGTCTTGGCCTACCTTCTAATTACTGAATCAGCATCTCTGTCATCCCACGTCGAAGAAACTTTAAGGTCTTGCATCTTGCGTCTAATGTCTTGTGTCTTTGCTACCTTCGCTGCATGTGGTCATTCATTAAACTGCAAAGTTTCTGCCCTCCTTAGAGGTTCCTCTGAAGTTACAAATTGCCGTTACTTACCTTAAAAATCACTCCAAAACTGCGCACATATAATATGGATGTGATATATTATAATGGGAGGATTTATTATCATGTGCAGTTACCTTTAATACATTTGTTTTCGTGTCCTGTTCTGTCCTGTCGTGTCGTGTAGTGGTTTTTGTGCAAATATCCACTGGCGATTTGAGTCTTGTTAGTCTAGGGCTTATCTCAATGCATTTCCCATGGATGGAAGATACGCAAGGACAATAACGCCACACTGGACACTTCACTGTAGTGCAGACAACTTTTTGCACAGCTAGCCCCTCGGTGCTGATCGAATGTGCGATATTAAATAACGGACTAGCCAAACAATGTAATGTGTTGTCCATTCTCAGCAATCTCTTTCCTTTCCTTTCCATTCCTTTCTCTCGTCTCTTCTCGTCAAAGTGAAAAACTTTACCAGTTACGGTTATTGTTGGTCCTCGGTCCTCTGTCCTCATTCTGTGTCTAGTTTTATCAATTTTTGGCTTAGAGTCTCGTAAAAATTGATGATCCTCGTCATCTAAAACATTTGAAGCAATTGAAGGAAACACAGCGTTGGGTATTTGGTAGCAAAGTAAAGCAGAGATGCAAATATGATTAACAATCTCTTCTCTGCTGCCCTTCGTGGGTCGGTTGACCCATGGTCAAGTTAGTGAGCGAGTAGAAGAGACCTTTGTGCGCAGGTAATTAGATTGCGAAATTGAGTGCACAAACACTTACGATCCTTGGTTTGAAGTCAGAGTCTGGAAGGCTGGCTAGTTGGCTTCTCTTTGACTTGTTTACACAACCGCATTCGATACGCTCACTTTCTGCAAATTCGTTGATTGATCTTTTGATGTTTTCGCTGTGTAACGATAGTGTACAGTGTCTGAGGTAAACTAGCCATGGCTGAAGAAGCAGGAGCGAAGTGTTTCTCTTCTCATTTACACATTGCAACGCGTTGCGTTGCGTTGAGTCATTTCATTCTGGTTCGTGATGTTTTCTGGTCACGATCCGAGCTGTCGCCACAGATTACTCGTACACTACGTTGTTGCTTGCTGTATGACTTCTTCAACCTTTGCCACGTTAGCAGCAGCAGCAGCAGTTCAGGCTGGCTTTATGGACGTGGGGTGGTCGCCGTAATGGTGTTCTTATACATTCCGTCATTTGCTTTGCTTCATATCCAAGTAATCTCGGCGTTAAGACCGACGCGTAGCGTATAACATGTCATATTAACATGCTACCAGCATAATAACAGGATAATACAAAGTGTCTTTAATATTTCTCCGATAAAAGCACCATTTTTGAAGCGTTTTAATAGGGTTTGGAACACTTGGTATACGTTTGTACATAGTTGACTAGTAGTAGACTAGCTGATTGACGTCATAAGATATTCAAACAATTCACAGTGCTGCATGCGCATGCAGAACCAGAACCAGACCCAGACCCAGACGTCCAGTCATCACAGGTAATTCGAATTCGGAAAGCTAGCTGGGCTTTAGGTTTAGGTCAGTTCTTGCTTACTGGCTCCAGGCCTGAGGAGCAGTGACAAGGATCACACTCGCCACTCGCAGACATGCATGCTCTTGTCGACATCCATATTTAAATGCGAGTCAATAAATGATTGTCCAGCCAACATGTGCACATACTCGCTCCTCACTCGTTCGGGCGCATGTAAAATTCACAAGCCTAAGAGGCAAGGTGCAAGCAAGGTGACCCGACATGCCCTCGGCGCAGGTCTATATTTATATCTAGCCAAAGCACCGAATGCCAATCGCATTATTGTTCGACAACGCTAATGTATTTCAACGTGGAACGGACGGACACTTTCAAAGTGCAAGTTCTCGACTGGACATGAACGACACTCTACGGTTTCTTCGTTAGTTATATGTACGAAGCAGCCTGCCATGGCCTAACATCATTAGCTGATTGGGAGCGCGCTTGGTTTGAAAGTAACCGAGTGGTCCGTGGTCCGGTGCGGACAAGACATTAGCGCTCCTAATTGCTTTACGGTGGCCGTCTGATGACATGGGTCATGGGTACCACAAGAGAAGAGAACCTGCACCTTACAAACAACCACAGCGCCACAGCACACACAATCTTCAAGATGAAGTACTTGTGCTTCAGCTTGGTCCTGTTCTTGTTTCAAAGCGAAACTTTCAATAACGATGGCGTCACTGTTAATTTATTCGGAGCCGTTTAGGAGGTTATATTGAAGTTTTCTTTGGTTTTGTGGTGTTGCATGGCCAAGCACTCGTAAATTTTATGCGAACAGTCTTAAGACTACTCGTCTGTGAGTGCTGTTTTATTACGTTTTTTCGCACTTTCTTACAATGTTGCAGGACTCTGAACGTGCATATGAATGCGAATATTGGTGCTTTCATTGTAGGGGAGAGTAGCCTACGATGGACCGTTTTTAGTTTTTTTAAATTTATGAGAATATTCACTTATTT
>NBZA01002841.1:0-21317 GCA_003054995.1 Aleochara bilineata
CTTTGTACGTTTTCTCTATGTAGGGGTTCGAATCCAGTACGAATCGCAGCTCCCCCCGAGTTGGCCGGCATGACGTTAGAATCGCGCCTGGTCTCATACGACTGGGACAATCAATTCCACAGCTTTCAGGACGCGACGATGAAGGGCTCGTTCAAACCGTTCTGCTGGACAGCCTATTCAACGTTGTTACCGGTGAGTTGACCTGCCCAACCCTTTTCTTTCTTCCTGGAGCAGCTGCCAAGTGCAGACTCCTCTCAGTATGTACTAACAACCTTCTTCAATTTCACATTCGCTTCGTTTATTGCTGCAGGGCACCGATACGCTAGACTCGCACTACCCAAACATCACGCGTCCGTTCCAACGACCGGGCGTGGATCAATGCAACTACCGACGGTATAGCACCGAAGGGTGGCCGGGTGGCACGCCGATCATCGAGCTGGACAGCAACCACATCGAGGGCGCCGCCAGAAGCAAGGTGTCGAGGAGTAGCAGCCCGGCAACGGCAGAAGAAAGCCTGGGCCTCAGCCGCTTCAATGCTGCCTCCGCCTCGCACGCGCCCGTCTCCACACATATCCACATGAGCATCGCCTTGGCAATGCTGCTGCTCCTGCGGGCGATCGCCGTCGACGTTGAACATTGAGTGTCAGTGCGGTTTTAATAGAATTGAATTGAATTGAAGTGCAACAACCAAATAACGAAAAGAAACACTTTGTCCGGTACCAAGGGAGCGGACTTTAAACTCTCAACTACTACAATTGCTTAATGACAAATATTAGTAGGAAACTATACTAAAGTAATTCACACACACACGAACGAAGGAAGGTGGACGGAGGAAGGAAAAGAAAGACAGAAGAGTCAACGTGTTGTTTATTGTCTGTTAATAAAAATTATTGTTACGACGGAATTGGGGCCCCTCTTGCTGTGAGATAATCAGATAATCAGATCGATTGCATTGTACAGTGTAAAATAACAAAGTGATAAACAATAGATTGAATGGCATAAATGATATGAGAGGACAGAGATAGAACTCGAGTGTAAATTGAAATTGACGTGACGTGGTGAGATAGATATAAGAATAGTGACGGCCGGACTCAGAAATGGATTTTCAGTAATAAGAATAACACGTATCTACATACAATACAATATAATCGGAAGTAAAGTGAGTGTTCAGTAATAATTGCAAAAGAGTGTGGTTTACATGATTGATGTTCGTAATATTCATTCATCGTTCGTTCGTCTGTGGAGAGAGAAAGAGAGCCGTCAATGCTAGTCCGACTCGGCGGCCGATTTGCTTCGCTCGCTTCCAATACCGCAAAGTGGGAACAAACAAATCTTCTCTCCTCTCCGCATCGCATCGCATCTCATCTTCATCTTCATGTATCGTCACCCCTGTATATGAAATACCATTGAGTAAAAACTGCGGAAACAATACCTTCTACCAGAGTAGATTACAGACTACGAAACGTATTGATTCATTCATCCATCCTTTACCCTTGATTACTAGCGAACCAATAAATACATAAATAACGTTTGTAAAAATGCCATTTTCGCGCCGCCGTCTGGAGCTGTGATGCCAGTAGTATTAAGGCACTGATAATTAATTAATTAACTAACTAATTAATTACTTGCAAACCAGAACTAACAAGTAATGCAACCTATATATTATTATTCAATTGTGTAAAAATAATTTAATCAACTATTTAATTAATTACTGACAGACAAGTTTTTGTCTCGTGCCCAGAAACAGAAGAAAGATAAAATCTATTAAATTTGTTAAATTTGTTCACGGTTACGTTTACGTTCACGTTATCCACAACTAAGTATTTACGATTAATGTGCTGTTTTTTCTTCTTGCACTTACGTAACTTGACTTAAGTTAAGTCATAGGTCAGTATGATTAATAAGTAAATGACTAATAAACAGAAAAAAGTGTAAGGTCGTGAGTGATGTATATCTATCAAAAGATACCTCATTGTTTTCTACCAATAGCTAAAAAAACAGGACGTAATTTCACTCCATTCTATATTTTCTTCTGCTGTCCTCGGTTAGCACCACTAAAGAACTGTGCCACTGACACAGTAATAATAGAACGTAATCCATAGTAGGACAAGTGTAATGACGTCATTTATAAATTATGCAATCAACATGCATTTCACATTAGTCGCGTACATATTACTATGCGAAGGCTGTAAAAAAATTATTATTCGAGAAGAAGCGGGTGTGCGAGCAGAAAATAATGCAAAGTTATGCACGAGAGCGGCAAAATGTGAATTTCATGTTGGACTTTGGTTTGTAAAATAGCGCAAGTTGAAATTCGCTGCCACTATTTCTGTGTGTAAAGTATTTACATTTGTAAGTCTTGACTTGACTTTACTTGACAACAAAGAAAACTACTCGTATTGTACTACAACTCAAACCTGGTGCTATATTATTTCTTGTATAATACTTATAGCTTTTTCTTTGTACACTTGCGTACTTTCATTTAATATGTTTTCTTCGATTACTGTTCATTGCTGATGATATTGAATGACTCGAAACGACTCGTCATCGATATAACTATTATAGAAAACTACACAAAAACTACAAACTCTTGTTCGTTCATGTTCTTATTTTCAAACATTTGTTAATGTTTAGTAGGTAAGAAAGTGAATGCTGTAAATTGTCTAAATTTCTAAATTCTTCTAGAAAGAACTCAAACCCAACTAAAAGAAATACGAAAAAAGCGTGCAAAACCGTAAGACAACTAAGACTTATTTCTAAACTGTAAATTCTCCAAACTATTTGCTAAGAAACTAATAAGAAATCAGCGCAGAGAGAATAATAACTAAATAAATAAATGAAATTGTGAACAATGATATAAATATATAAATACTATCTATATGAATATAAATATGAAGAAGAAAGAACCTTGTACAGTGTAGATATCTCTTGTGTAATATATTTTATAAAAATAAATATCGTAAACATCTAGAAAATTTAATCCTTTTTCAGTCTTCTTTTTCAAACCACACTAAATTTCTAAAGGTCGCTCGATTCTACGGTGCTTCTTGGTTCCTAGTCTGTTACCTGTAAGCGCAACGACAAGCAGGCGTAGGCGTAAGACATTGGAACTTCGTATGCAAGCGCGTTTCAAAGGTACTTTTGGCTTGCTTAATGGCAGCGATAACAAGACCGAGACAAAACACGACTAGACGTGGCGCATTGCCAATGCCGGATGGACTGGCTGTGTGTGGCAAGATTGGCACGAAGAAGCAAGCTTAAGGATGTCTGTCTGCGCTGCGAAGACGACGACGACGAGGATGAAGGAGAAGACGCCTGCACGCGGAGTGTGTGAATAAAGATCGAAACGACGAGATAGACGTAAATGTAGATTAGCTTATCTCCATCTGCGCGCTACCACACACGAATTTAATCAAGCTAAGAAGCACGCCACGTCATTGCCGCCAACGGAGGCGAATGCAAAGACAGAGGCGGAGGCGGCAACGATCATATCAACAAATTTCCACTCACTTCCACTCACAAAACTTCTTTCTTCGTAACCGCGCGCGATCCGAAAAAAACAAATGCATATTCTGAAAAGATGTGCATCTGTAGTCTCGTATATTTCATATTTATACACATGCTAAGGGTCGAAGGGTGAATATCAAACACTTCTTCATCTTTCATCCCAAGTCACAGTGGACTCAACGCGATGGACAGCGGTAGATAACACCGCGGTACCGGCACCGGACCGTACTTGCGGGGAAATGTGTGGAGAAATAGATCAAGATACATATTGTGTGCTTTCCATATATGATGATGCGATGCGATGGTAGTTGACATTTCAAAGAAGCCTCCGCATGCACGCCCAAGAGTCGTTGACATGTCCATGGATTTCCGACAATTTCAATGTTAATGCCATTTTCATCTCAAACTTTTTCACAATTCACAATCCTCTTCTCTGTTCGTTCTTTCCTTGCTTGCCTACCTATACCTAAAGATACTTGTCTTATGCAACTTTTACAGATTCGCAAGTCTTTGTAAACTTTTCTTCTTTTTTCTTGTTTCTTCAGCAGGGAGCAAGCGAAAAATTCAATTTATTCATAAGTTGATAAAACTTTTAGGTTTTATGCTTTCTGGTAATTGCCCGATTGCAATTTTTCTCCCTTGCTCCGTCATCCCCAGTCAGCAACAGAATAAAATAAGAAAGCAGGCAAAGTAAGAAGTAAATTTATGATTGATAAGGGATGAGAAAAAAGCGCACAAACAAGCAAGCAAGCAGGCGTAATCTGCGCAATTGCTGGATGTTTTTTTGATCTTTCATCTTCAGCCTCTGTCTGTGCAAGAGTTTCTTGATTTCGTTCTTTTTCTCCTGCTGCTTTCGTTCATCCTGTTTGTCAGTGCTCAGCAATGCAAAGCAGGGGAGTGCAGACTACCGACTACAGTCAGTCGGGAGGCAAACTTAACCGAGGAAAAGTATAAAGCTGCTTAGAAACAAAACCGATGGAAAACATGATGACGCAGTGCAGCGACCGAGAGAAAGAAGAACAAGAGCGCGAGGGCAAACGCGACAAGAAGATTTGCGACGTACCCCTGTACCCTGTAACCAGGGCAGCATCATTACGAGGGAGGACTTCATTTTCGATAAGGGTAGAAATTGCAATTCGACAAAAATGCCAACTCCGCCGTGCAATCAGGTAAATTCAGCCAACGTCAAGCTCACCCACTTCATCCTTCTTCAGGCGCAGTCACAAGCAGCGTTTTATGTTAAATCTATGTATATGCACGTCTATAGGTGGTACTCGTTCATATATAGCTATAGGACAGGTAGAGTTTATAGTCAACCAAGCTTGATGACTTCACGTTTTACCCCTGAACTTATTGTTAGCCCAAGAAGTCGTCCAAAGTCTGCTTTTCATCTTACGTCTTGCGGACTTTAATTTAATTCTTCAATTTAACTTTAAACTTTCTTTGCTTGCACAATTCTTTCCCTCTGCTCTGTCATCCATTTGTACGCGCGTAATTCTCGTGTTTTAATTTTAATTTCAACTTAAAACTCAACGCGCCGTGATTTTTTCCGCAAGCAAGACGTAAGGAGCTGAATGAAGAGCATTATTCAACTTATTATTTCATTTCCTTTGCTTTTCGTTTCATTTAATAATTAAATTTTAAAAAGTTTTCTTTCACCACCTCTAATCAAAGAAGAAGAAGAAGTTACTTATCACAATATTTACTCTTGTGACTGTCACCCTCTTAAAGAAAGTCTTTACTTTTAACATTTTTCATTGACAAATTATTGAGGGAAGACGTGTTGAAAAGCTACGAAGAGTACGATAATAGTTGCAAATAAATTCCTTGAGACTTTCATGGAACGCGCCGGAAACTTGTTAGTTTTCTTCACGCATGCGGAAAGACGCAAAACCGAACGCAAGGCAGGCAGACAGGCAGACTGTTGCTGTCAGCCAAAGATTGATTACGTTTATCGTTAAGTCGAGGATTTGTAAAGACTGGCACATGGTGTGCACCGCCATACGTACTATACACATCTCCCACAAGGAAGTCATACGAAGACATCGACGACATGCGAAGCCTGCGGGCACAAGGCACCTTCACCTTCTTTCGTTCCTCACACGCGCAAGCAAATTCGCCGTTTCGTCGAAATCCAATCCATCAAACGCGACTCCTCAATAGATGCCATTTTTCTATACTATCATACAATATATACACCTACCTTTACACCACAACAAATTCGTAACTTTTCTCACATTTGCTCGCAGAATAAATGAATAAACTATTCTAATGTTAAATAAACCTGATGAAAAATGCCAAACGAATTTTAAGTGATTCAAGCGTGATGAAATATGATTCCAGACCAAACCAGCAAGTGTTTGTCATTCATTGCAATTGCGTTGTGTTTATCTCGGTACGCGGATGCGCATCCACGTTCGAGGGCTTGATTCAGTTTACCCAGAAAAAAAGAGCTCACCACCGAAATTCTGCTATAAATGTTGAGCAGGCGGGCGCGGCGCGGTTAACCATCAGCGTTCAAACATTTTGAAATAGTTTGCACATTGCACGAATTG
The DNA here is from genome assembly GCA_003054995.1 of Aleochara bilineata. Taxonomy (NCBI): domain Eukaryota; kingdom Metazoa; phylum Arthropoda; class Insecta; order Coleoptera; family Staphylinidae; genus Aleochara; species Aleochara bilineata. Next base: position 6,063 of record NBZA01002841.1, read on the forward strand.
TGCAAATGCGCAATTGCATTGCATTGCAATGCATTGCACTCCATAACATCGCATCGCATTGCAAGCATTGCTAAACGGATATAAACAAATCGTATGGTTGGGATTTTCGTCGGTTGGCAGAATGATGAAATTTGCATTGAATCAAATTATTGTTTATTCTGCAAAACTATTCACTACAAACTATGTTTTTCGTTTAAAACTTTTTCCATTTAAATTTGTAGTGTTTTTTACATATTTTAGTTGAACTACCATCGTTCAAGTTACTTACGTAAGATATCAGTATCGCTTAATAGATGATATACTGTATTATGCAAAGGATAACTGAGTGTTAGTAGGGAATTTCCGCCTACTTAAGTGCGCTCAAGTGCGTCCGTCCGGTTGCTTCATTTCATGTTTCATCTAAGCGTGTATTCCACCCATAGGTACACACATATCCATGCTTACTTAAAATACTAATGCACATTTATACACTCGATGCCCCTTGATGTGCTTTTTAGACGTTAAAGTACACTCTCTTCCACTCTTCCAACCTTCTTGGTTTGATTCTCAGCCAAGGCAACGCGTAACCGTAAGTAAATCTAAACGTAAAAAACAATCTACATACAATATGACGTGAAGTAATGGAAGGCGCTGTTTGCTTACTTATACTTGTAATGGAAGAAGAATGATGGTAGGGATCGAGTGCTAAACACAGTTTGTATTATGCAAGAACATGAAGCGATTGGTTAGGCGTTTAAAACAAGGCTGAGACGAAATGAAACTTAAGCCCAAACCAAGAGCCAAACTAAACTTAAAAAGCTAATAAACAAGCCAAAAGAACTCTTAAAACAATGCGACTACGACTGACAATGAGAATCAAATTTGTATGGTATACACTTAGGAATTGTTAAACTTTTTACGTTTACGTGGGGTTTTAATCTAAAGTAAAATCCAAATATAAAAACGCCATTAAAACTCTTTAGCTTTTTGTTTTTCCTTCTTTTTTTCGTGGAGATTTTTATTATTTTCTGGCAATTTGTTAGCGCGTTAATGGACTTTACAGCGATGTGAAGTCAAGTTGAGTTGAGTTGAGTGGTTGGCGTTACAGTGAAGGGCGCAAAAACAAGGTAACGTTCAGTGAGTGTGTTCCTTGACGCGCAACGTGCAAAAAACAATTAAGCCACCTTTTATTGGCGATATTCTTGCTGCTGAAGGAACGGATGGATGAAGCTGACGTCGTCAGTCTTTTGCATGGCTGGCTGCGCCTTACCCTGTTCTATAACTTAAGTCACTTTAGGTCATTTTACTTTCTTACAACTATTTCCTACTTGTTCCTTTTGTGCACTTTCCGAATTTCACGCTTCGCCCAACAGAATTGAAACATTCTTTCGCAGCGACAATAAAAGCCAGCGGGGAATTTGTTATAAATCGCATAAAACACATGTAACCACATACTAAATGTTCGCGAACAATTGATTTCATGAATTGTTGAATTGCAGCCGAGTTGGCTCTTGCCTGGCCAGCTGAATTGTCGCCAGCACTTATGGTCGGTCTTCTTGTACGTTTTTCGTTGGAGGAGTGAGATTGGCGACGAATGTGTTAAATTATCTCATTGGCGAATGGATGGGCACGTAATTCAAGTAGCGCTTCCAATTCATTCATTCATCCAATTCACAATTTCCTACTTTTCTTCTCGATAGTCACTCAGATCCAAAGGTACTTACTTTACACCCTAATCCTCAAGAAGTCCTACTCTTTAAATATAATTCAATGTAAGTACAAGAGCATATGTGGAGTTTGTACTTATTTTTGTTATTTTCGCAGCAATTTGTTAGCTTTCTCATTGCGAATTGGACGCGTTTGACGTTGGTGCATTGGGACGTAGGTTGCGACCGGCCAGACGGACCCAGAGGGTGCATTCGTCCCGTGCAATAAAAGTTTATGTCGCATCTGAGGCGCCAGTGTCAGTGCCGGACGTGATCGTTCTTCGAGGCAGAGTTGCAGTTGCTGTTGCATTGCACTTGCAGCTCGCAAATCCCCGGGATGGTCGAGATGGATCTCCCATGAGTTTTGTCATTCAGCATTTTAGCCCGCTCTTGTTCGTTTTGCGTTTATATTCTTCAAATTTCCTCTGGTGCTTTGCTTCCACTTCCACGACGACGTTCTTTTCTTATTGCCTTCAGACAAAACAAACACTTATCATATTTCTCTCTTGGCAAATAGCAACAAACTATGCAAATTGTACAAAATTGTATTTTATACGTATTTTATACTCGAAATATAATATCACAAAAAATACTTGACTTTTGACATGATTTGACTTTCTGTCATCATCATGTGATAAAACGAAAGAAAAGCAAGCGCAATAAAAGTGACGTACACGTAGATATAAATCAACGTTAGATAGAAATCGAGGGCAATTTGTGCGGATTGCAATTACTTACGTTTTGCGACATTTATTTGATCGGCAAGGCAAGCCAAGTAAAGGAAGCAATCGTCTTTGAAAGCGCGCTCGCCATTCAACTCACTCTCTAATATGTAATCACCGATAATTTACCATTGCAAACCCACAGACACAGAGATACAAACGAACGAACGAACAAGCCAACGAACGATCGAACATACATATGTTTGGCTTGTCGGCTAACAGCCGGTAATACCTTGTAATGATGATTCATTGATAAATGCTGATAAATGCTCATTGAACGACGTGGGTACCAAGTAATAAAAACTGAACAAAACGAAGGAAAGCGAACTAAAAAGAAAAAAACAAGGCTCAAGTAAGTACAGTACATACTGAAAATCTGCTACAAGTAATGCAATCAATATCGACTGTTTGCGAAAACTTTGCAAGATGGTATTAATTTCTCTGTAACGAAGGAACTTATGGAATCTCAGGGCGCTGCCGCCGCCAAGGCAAAGTGTGGCGTAGCATGGGTGGAACATGTTGCGCTACTTATACCTAATGCCTTAAAGATTGTTGGATGCGAGGGTGAATGGGAACGCACTCGTAAGGAGCTGCTGACGGTAAATAAGTGCACACCGGCAGGCAGCCAGGGCATGCCGCCGACGAAAGCGGATAAACACAATTTCCTCATTTTATGAATATGCAAATTGGCAACGAACGAACGCACAAATGCAGATACTTACAGTACACATCCTACAGAAATCTTTATTCCGTTCTTCAAGAATGAAAATTTTTCAAATTGATTGCCTACCTATACCTAATAAACTGAGTATTAATTAACCCACTTTTGTTTTGAACTATTTAACCCTCTCTTTACCAATTACCAAGCGCAAGTTTACATATATTTCAACGCGCTCTTTGATCAAACAGGAAACAAATGAAGAGCTGACGTGATAGCACCTCTGACTTTCTCATAGAGAAATAATTTAACCTAAATTTAGCCACACACATAAATATAGTGCGTGAAAGTTTGACCACAAAGTGTTTCGGTGGTAGAGCGAGTGTTGCAGGAAGTTGTATAAATCTTTCGCGCAAAATTAACTGCTAAGCGCATTAGAGGCGCGCGGAAAGGTAGGCCATTAGTTGTCCTCCCGTCCAGCGTCGCAGCCACGCAAAAACTTGCTTCTCCTTATGAGTTTGAACTCGCATCCCTTGGAAACTTCACGCCTAGACCCTGTCGCGGCAGTGGTTCGATAGTGAAGTCCAAGTCCAAAGAGCGATAAGAAACTGATGCCCCATGCAATCTACTCACGCGCACTGATTGTTAATTAATCTTGGCCGCCCCGCTTTGCTTTGCTTTGTTCTTGTGTCCCGTGTTCTGCGTGCCTGCTGGTTCCCAGTTCCAGTTTAATTTCAACGAGAATTGCCCATTTGCATACTTGCACTTTGGCCGATTTTTCTAACAGAGTTGCGTTTAACCGTTATTAATGTTTATTACACTGGGTAAAGGCACAGAAGCATTATTTATGATCGCCCGCTGCAGGTTCCAGGTTTCGCGTCGGTTGCAGGAGTGCAGATGTCCTGAAAGTGGATGCAAGGTGGAGATAATGCTTTATTAGTTGCGCGCCACACACGCACAGCGACAATGTAATCAAGGATCGCGCGTATCTTTACACGTGGAGCAACGACCACGCGCTATGATTTATTCCGCTTGTTTATGCATTAACTGAGATAGAACTTAATTAAAGTTTGTTTGCAAAAATTACACCTACAATATATTTAAAATTAAATTCAATTTAAACATTGAATAATTGTTGAATTAAATTCACTTCATAAAAATGTAAAGCACTGCATAATAATGCACGTATGTAGGTATGTAAATATAAATTACAAAAGGGATATTTGATAAAATTTAATGTGTTTTTTTAATGGAAATGGTGACTTTTGTTGCAACAACTTAACAACTTCACACTGCAAAATCATAAAATAGGCTCCGGTTGGTTTGCGTGGAGAGATTTTAATTCGCAATAAATTTCACAATAATTACCATATTTTTCCGTTTAAACGAGTTTAAATTCAAATTTAACTTTAGTCAATTTTGTTTTACGTTCATTGAAAATAACGCTGTTTCCTCTTGAATGTTCTCATTTGTTGCGTCCCGTTTTTAGTTAATTATTTAAAGCGATACTTTATCAATTAATGCCAACTAAGTAGGCATTTCAACACATGATCAATGCATCCGTCATTAGTACGTTTCATTCGCCCATTCTCTCATTCATTAAAACCTTACCTACTTTTCCAGCAAACCGACCAAAAACTCTTTCCATAAAATTATAATGAAACACGTAATAAAAGGTGAGGTTAATTAAGTTGTTAATGAGAGATTCTGTTAGCTCTTCTTTGGGTCGCTTTCAACGGCTGATTCTGATTTTAATGCATTATTTTCTCGAATTCAAGTAAGTATAGAAGTAGACGCCAAACGCACACATCAACTATACCTATGCGAGCGAAGAAAACTTCAGCTTCGGCTTCGATATCAGGCGGTGGCATCGTCTTGAGAAGTGAATGAATGAGATGAGGCAGGCAGGCAGGCAGACACTTGCTTGCCAACAGCTTCACATTCGACGCTCCTAATTAATCTACTTGAATAAATTAACACACCACACAGAACTATAAATTAATTCACCTAAATAAACATGCATTCGCAGGAATTACAATACAAAACGCTACATACTTGAGAGTTTTGACTACATAGATAGAGTTCTGAATTAATTTCAATTAATTTTTTCTCAGCGATTAGGCATTCCACAAATTCAATTAAACTAAATTTAAATTAAATTTAAATTAAAGTTTTATATAGATATCTTGGAATAAATGAGAAGAGATGAGGAAATTCTTGAAAGAGGTTCAAAACTATCAGTGACACTGACACCTAAAGAGTCAAAAATAGTAATAGAAGAAGAAGAAGCAGCAGCACAAGTACGAAAAGCAAGGAAGTTCTTCTGGCACTTGTAAGTGAAGTGCAGCCGGCTGCAAAGCGTCTTGTCTTAAGATAATGAAAACAGCATGCGTATCTTCGTTTGAAGATGAAGATGAACTTTACAATCAGCAGAAGACGCAAAGCTTTGGCATAGCTTTTAGTCTCTTAGAGTCAAGCACAAACATACCAGAAAGAAGGAAGAAAATACGAAAATACAAGCAGTGGACTTGCGCTACAGCAACGCGTAATAATGATTTGGCGTTCGTATTTTAGTTTGGAGTGAAACTAAAAGTAGAAACGAAGAAACGAGCGCATTATGTGTGCACATACGGTGCAAACAGACACTACACTGTCTGTCTGATTACTATACTACTGTAGTCTAACAATCAGCCGCCACAGCAGACACCAACACTCGACGCAACTGAAGAGAATTCACTTCACTTAGCGCACGATCCACGAAAATATGACGCGCCGTCAATGCTAATCCATTGAGAAAAAACGCCGACTTTGATCCTCTAATAGGGCATCTACACTTCCAGCCATCGCCTGCCGAAAAAGCTCGACACACGCACGAAATTCATCATCAGTCAAGTTGCTCTGAGAAGAAGAGAAGAAGCCGCTCGCGCAGGCAACTATCTGTTTCCTATCTGGCTGTGTGGAAAAACGTGAACGCAAGATGTGATGTGATGCGCTTCACCTTAAAACAACAGCGCCGAACCCTCTCATCAACGCTTTAGTGTCGATTACTCAATGGGCATGAATTATCTTCTCATGGACAAGGACAGAGAGGAATTAAAAAATTAAAACGCTAGTGCCGTGTGCACTCAGCAGAACTAAGAGAGCCAGAGAGAACCAACCATTAAAATCAATTGTCGATTCAGTTTGAGTTTAAAATTAAATTTGAGGGTTTTTCTTATCGCCAGGCTCTATCGGTACACTTTCGAAAGCGCCCTTTCTTTGACAACCAGCACCAGCCCAGAACAGGCATGCGCTTGCTTCTTCCTATATATGTATACCTATCTTATCGACATGTTGGCTGTCGCCCGAGCTGCGAGCGGAAATTGTAAAAAATGTCAAATTAAGACCGAGTTAAGCTTCATTAATAGCATTTATCTGATAGTGGGCCGACTGAGTGACTGTGCGTTCGGTTCGGCAACGCATTCCGACGCGTCGTTAATCATTAATTTCTCGTCGTCGATGAAAATGAAGAACGCTGGACAACACTTAGGAATTTTGTCATTTGGTAATCAAACAAAATTCTCCAATTTCACCGCATTTAAGAATTAATTAATTATCCACTATTCAGGTAGCCTGGATATTCCTATACTTAAATACAATTAAACAAAGTGAGTTAATTTCAATAAATAATTGTTTATAGAAGAAGACTAATGACATTTAGCATGAGAAGTAAATATTATTCGACACTGTTGGGAAATGAACGAAGGAAAGAAGCGGGCAGACAGACAGCTGATTTGCATTTCGGTGTGGAGTGTTGTGACTGCGCGATTCGTTTGGAAAAATTTAAATAACAAAGCGCGCCTTCTCCGCTCGTTAAACGCGCCCGTTTCGGAACGCGAGCGGCCGCTTAATTAATTTCCAGGAGCATCAAAGCAACGAAACGTCAAGAAACGCACTGAAAACGAAACGAAACGAAACGTAACAGCCACCACATTAGTGCTGCTACCACCATTAATAAGGAAAACCTAGCAATGGGTAGGTAGGTATTACACATAAATTGGAAACGAATAACTTAACAGCGTGAATGGCACCTGTTTGGATATTGTCAGTTCAATCCAATCCCAGAACGACTTTTATAGACTTTTCTCAAAATTTACAAAAAATGCCGGTAATATATTGCCTGGCATTATTTCCTTGGTGTATTTTAACTAATTGATAAAACTTTTGCATCTATAATACATTTATCTACCTGGAATATTGATGACTTAATCATAACTGTCAAGAGGTGCTCACCATCCTCAAAGAACTTAAGATATTCTTTCAAGATAAAGTCCCACATTTTAATTTTCATTGAGCGTGTTTAAATATTAGGTTTCTCAAGTTGGGGGGCGGCAAACAAGAGGTCAGCTGTGCATGAATAATGCATTATCAGTAAACTTAAAAAATCAAAATCTTCTGGTACCACAAAGAAACCTTTCTTAATTCACCTGCCAAGCCTATAAAGTTTTCAGAAGGACGTTTTCTAAAAGTTTTCTCTGTGAATCTATGCTTTCTTCGGTCTATGGTCTTGCTAAGTGCCTCTAGCGATATTGTATTACAATGAGATGCGTGTATGTGGTGTACGCATTAAATTATACTACTGCCGTGTATCTATGAATAATTAAAGCATTTCGCAACGTCGGCGTCGGGTTTTCACGACACCCCGTGATTAATCTGGATATTACATGATTCCAACATTTCACCAATACCAACAACGCAGATTAATTCACGTTAAATGCCAGCCATACTCATCTAATAGGATCAAACCCAATTTTGCAAAAAATATGTTGTCTTATATCCTAATGATCGAAAGAAAGCTTAAACCACGCAGATTACGAAATTGAAAACAGTCTTCCAATATTCGCAATAGAACCCAAGATATTCGTCTTTTAAATTTATACCTTTTCAAACCTCACTTCTAAAGGCCAAACATCATATTACAAAAACACTTTTTGTCTCTAATCCCAATAATAATTATACCAAAAGAAAGTCCAAACCACGCAGATTACGAAACTGAAAACAGTTTTCAATTATTTGTCATAGAAAACGAGATATTCGACTTTAAAATTTACGAAATTTCAAACCTCACTTTTTAATGCCAAACCTCATATTAGAAAAAAACTTTTTGTCTGGATCAGCATTGATATTAGTACCAAGTGAAAGTTCAGATCACACAGATTACGTAACTGAAAACAGTTTCCCAATATTCGCCATAGAACGCGAGATATTCGACTATAACGGTGAAGTTTTGCTGAAAATTTCCACCTCATTTTATAAGGCAAAACCACATATTACAAAGAAATTTTTTTGTTTGATTCAACATTGATATTAGTACCAAATAAAAGTTCTAACCAAGCAGATTACAAAACTGAAAACAGTTTCCAAATATTTGCCATAGAACGATAGATATTCGACTTTAAAATTTACGAATTCTCAAACCTCACTTTTTAATGCCAAACCTCATATTAGAAAAAAACTTTTTGTCTGGTTCAGCATTGATATCAGTATCAAATGAAAGTTCAAATCACGCAGATTACGAAACTGAAAACAGTTTCCCAATATTCGCCATAGAACGCGAGATATTTGACTTTTAATTTGGACTTTTCTTTAACATTTACACTCACTTTATAAACCCCAACATCATATTAGAAAAAAACCACAGTTTGGTCACTTCTGGTATATTAAAATTAATTGTGTTTCAGCGTTGTTATCGTGTCGGCTCGCGTCAAGCCAGAAATTAAAAATAAATGAAGAATAATTAATAATTTAATCCGCTAGGAGTAATGCGAAAATAATGAATTGTTTTCTATAATAATACGCACAATACAATCCACCTACGCTTATATTGCAACTGCTGCCGAGTGTTCATCGATTGCCAGTTTTCATGTGACTTGGTATTATATTATTAGACCTTTGTATTATATTACTGTGTATTTTAGTATAAATTTCAGTGGCGGTTGCGCTTGCTCTTGCGTGTCGTTTTTCTCTGCTAGTGAGTGCTTTACATCGAATATAAGTACATACAAGTATAATACGCGTACTATCATTGTCATTCTATTGTTCAACCACTGAAAAATCTCACTAAACCACGTTTTTGCTCCCTCACAGTGGAAAAAATTCTTCTTGCATCAAATTTCCACTTCCGCACTGAAAAATCCCGGACAATACGTGCTCTTCTGACAAGAAACCAAATATTTAATAAACTTACGTTGCATAAAATTAAATTATCGTTTGAATAAACCCGTGTGCACGTTTAATTATATTTTAATGCCGCAATTAAATTGCAATTAATTTTTGCGCCCTATAGGGTGGTTGATACTAGAAGCTCTGTTGCACATTCGACGCATGTATAGTTGATGAAAAATAAGAACACCACGATCCACTTAAACTGTCAAAACCGCTCGTCACGCCCGGATATAAGAATTTGGGCGTTAATACAAGATTTACAGAGTGTAAGAAATGCAAACATGTGGCGCGCAACATGTGGAATCTTTACTTGAAATATATTTTTGTTTGTGTCACTCAGTAATAGGATTTTATGACCGTTTAGGGACAACTGGCTATTGGTCGACATAAATTTGCAGGCCGTCTTCTAAATTTTGGCGTCAACAAAGAAAGCAGTACGCAGGCTTAAGTTAGAAGATGATGGGACCTTTGAGTGATTTATAACGGTTTGACAGTTTCAAGTGGATCGTCACACCGTTAAAATTCACGGAGTATACAAATGTGAACGTGGCAAAAAATATTTTAAAATGCAAACGCGCGCTCCAAATAAATTAAATGTTATTCAGCGTTTGAACAAACTCAACGAATTATATTGTGTGCGCACACATTTCAACACCACCACGAACCACCGAGAGCGTTTTTTCCTGGCGAGTTCCTGCTGTGCCAACAGGAACTAGAACTGAAACCAGTAGCGTAGGGATGAAAGGCTGTGAGCGTATAAAAGTTTATATTATTTTAATCCAAACATTTAATCTAATTTTAATTAAACTATACGCGCTAAACTTTTATTCTCTCTCAAATAAACCGTAATATAGACCACAAAAAGATGTAAATCTACCGAGACTTACAGTCTAATTATAGGTAGACAGGAATGTTGCATTTCCTGCACAAATATTTTCACTGCAGTGTAAACGACGCATAAGAAAGAGAAAAATTGCATTTGTCGTTAATCGCTCGTTCAATTTCTATATACTTTCAGATATTTTAGGTTTAAGTTAGGAAAGGACTGTGAATAGAATAAATCCTATGTCTCCTGTGTCCTGCCTCCTACATTTTGAGTTAGTGCTGACTGCTGACGACTGATAACTTTTTATTGTGATACTTTTTGTTCGACACAAAGGACCACTTTTCGCCGAGATAGTTTTACGCTTTCGCCTGCGCTATTGGTTATCTGGGCCAGTGGCGGGTGAGTTAGAAAGAAGTGTGCATGGCATGTGGAAAAACAAAGAGCGCCGCGTGAAATCTCCATGAATTCCCGCTCGGCGGCAGCGACACATTTATGTGCCATATATCCCGATGGAGACGGCTATGATGTAATGGAGACGAAGTGGAAGTAGGAGCGAGGCAAGAAGCTGCACGTAGAAAGTATAGAAAAGTGGTGGCGAGTGGTAGCAATGTAATACTCTATCGAGAAGGCAGAAAACGCGTGCAAATCCACTCGCTAGCTTCATAGCCCGGCAACATCTTTTCTCGTTCTGCTGCGACATAAATCTTATATGTGCTGTGCTGCTGTGAGCTGTTTTGCCGCCTCCGTAATACATTTATACCTACATTTATCCTGTTATCGATATTACTCAACATCATATTCCTTTTTATAAGTCTTTCTAACTTTAATTTCTACTTAATACTATTCCAAGCTCAGAATCGAATATTTTATTGTAGTTTCTTAGACTACAATATCTATGAACATCAGTATGACGTTTTTAATAAAACAATACATTGCGTATACTTAATACTTAACTTGGTTTGCATTGCAGCAAAGAGGAGAGAAGCAACGCAGAGAAAAGCAAAGAAAAGAAAGATGACTTCAAGTCTTAGGAGAGCAAGATGCCGACGAAGAGCGGCTTCAAAAACAAAGAACAATGAAAAATTTCATGCTGCATTATAAATGCAGAAGGTCGTCGTTTATTATAAACGACTTTTATTCCGTGGCATAAATCATTCCGGGCGCACTGCGCTACACTCCACCTTCCAACTCAAGTCAACTCTTCAGCAGTCAACGCATCGAAGACAAACGCAAAGAGCTTCTCAAGAAACAATGATTTAACGAAGGAAACAAACGAACAAAATTCAAATTTAAATTCGTTAAAGCAGATAATAATTCATAAACAATGGACATTTTTGATAATTAGAGACCAACGTCAGAGGTAAAAGCAAAGGACGAAAGGTCTTCCACGTTGATGGATATTGTTCCTGGTCGTGGTTCAGCAAGCACATTACGTCGCGGATGCGTGGGCATTTCTAGTGCAAAAACGCTCATCAGTCGAAGAGCCCAAAAGGAACACCGCCAAATGACAACGACAACAAGGAACGACGAAACGGACCGTCAGTAGTCCTCGTTGCTGGCGCGCGCCTGACGTTGTTGTGTCTGCATCGGGCGAGGTTAGAGGTGGCTTGACATTTTCTCGTGCCGGGAAAATGACAATGACATGGGTTCCTTCGGTCGGTGGGCAGAGATAGGTATTTTGCAAACTTTACAATGTGCCATGATTGTGCGCTGACAGTTTTCCTCATTTTCGAACAACAACTACTACATAAGGCGCGCGATCTTTGCATGCTTGTTAATTATTTAGTATACTTGGCTGCTCTCGTACAATGAACACGTCACAAGACACAAAAGGGTAATGGTAATGCAAAATGTCATTAATATCATTAATAAACGTCGAGAAATGCGATTGGAAAATTTAAATATTAGATGATACCTTTAAAAAATACTTTTAAATGATAAGCAGACGAAGAATGTTTGTGAATTTATTAATTTTCTTCTGTCTGTTTTGTTTTTCTTCGTCTGCATAACTTTATGACGTTCAGCAAAGCTGAAGAGCCTTTGGGCAAATCCGCTGTCATCGATGATTAGGCAATCTTCCAGAAATCCAGAGAGAAAAATGAAGCCCGGAAATTGAATTTAAATGTGCAGACAGACAGCAAGAGCAACAGACAGCAACAGAAGGCAAATATTTCTTAAGCCACCCTCGTCGTCGATCGTTTTTTATTTTTTCTCTCAGCGTTTGTTTCTATCGTGTCTCCAGAGGGCAGAAACTGCCCTTGACGATGATTTCCACATAAGATAAATGCTCATTTTTCATCCACCATACTGATTCGTATTCTAAATGTACATAATTCAATTGACGCTTTGTTCTAGGCCATTCTTTATCTCTTTTTGTATCTGGCGTGTTAGCGCAAAGAAAAGACAAGAGAAGAGAGCTTCTGCCCTCAAGGAATCACTAGCCAGGTGGACCGTGAATAGAAACCGGCAGAGTATAAAGTCATAACTGAAACAAACTGTACGTGGTGTGGTCGCACAATCAACGCGTCGCGTCGGTCGCGTTGTGCTCATCCATCTATTATTGTGCCGCGTCTGCACGTCCGAAATGCGCATCGCACGATGAAACGCTAAATTAATGTTGTAATTAATTTTTCGAAACGCATTGTGCGCCAGTTGCTCTGCCTCGGTGTCGGCGGGTAGTCTTCTCTTCTTCGTCATTCCGCACCGGCAGTCAGCCGCAGGGGTGAGACAAAAGGTGGCATGCACATTGAGGGTAACCTCCAACAAAAGAACTACAATGACTTATTGCAAAACTCTTCTCTTTTGCCTTCGAAACTCTTTGAAGAAGCTTTAAGAAACGACACAATACGATGATGAATGAAGAATGAGGAATGACAACAGACGAATCAAGTCTCCATCTGAGAGTTTAATTTTTTCTTCAACTTCATCTTCCGACTGTTCTTCGTCCAAGGGTTGAATTTAAATCCGTGAAATAGCCGAATAAAATGTATCCTATTCTGAGTTCTATTAGACTCCCTAAATCGCGGGCGCTTTTATACGGGCGGCCGACTTTTCGGCGATTAGCACGCAGATGTCTTGGGAACAATGGGCGAGATTCAATTTGCCGCTGACGCTGAGACTGACTATGGTGAAATTTACGAAATTGTGCCCGAACCATAGACAGATATACGAATACAAGTATATACCTACATATGTATATGCATTGATACATAGTAGCGTTGTCTTCAATTTGTCGTCATTCAATAGTTGATTAATTCCTTGGGCTGCGGGCAACGCTGTGGCGTGTCTCGGAATAGATGTAATTATATTTGAAGCCATTCCTAATCCAATTTGCACCTACTGCTCGCGGTGTACACCGATACACGTACATCTAGCATCACCCATTACGCAATGGCATATACCTACATAATACCTAGTAATAGTATGTATACTCGTACCTGAGAAGTCCTCCCAGCACTTGCAAAGACGAGTTCAACCTCAGTCCTCGTCCTCCCTGGCATAGCCCCGAGGGACAACAAACCAGCTTTGCAATTGCACTTCGCAGCAGTCAGCCAGCCAGCCAACTGGAAACCAACAATCATATGCTAATATATCTGGATCTCGTTCTCCGGAGAAACGCGAGTATAACATGAATAAACATGCCTTAGTTTTGACCCTAGTCTGGCACTACTAGTAGCTACTACTCCTACTCGAAAATCTAAAATCTACATTAGATATGAGATAGATAGGGTTCTGTGCTCGCCAAGAAACGCTCCAGACGCACTTGCGACGAGGTGTAATTTGCTGTATGCGTAGGTAATTCACACATTCGGATAAATTATGCCCTAGGTTCAGGTTCAGCTACAGCTACAGCTTGAGATCTGGCGCAAGTTTAGGTTCACGTAAGCGAATCCTGCGGAAGTTTCGTTCACTTAGTCCCCACGAAATTAACCCACATTTGAATATCACCCATAATTCCCAAAATATGACTCTGTTTGCCCAGTCTGTCTATGATTTATTCCATTCAATTGCAATATATTCTATTTTATTTCATTTTAAAATATTTCATTAGTTTTTTCATCATTTTTCCAACGTTATTGTCTGTTTTTATCATCAATAAATATCATCCCTTTCAGATGCCCATCACCTTGTGATATGAAACACAAAACCCATTCAACCAAAAGCAAACCAAACCAAATCAAACAAAATGAACTCAACTAAACTTAATATAAAAAGTAATAACCTATATTTCTATTGTGTGCCAATTGAATGATTGATGATATTTTTTCAAACTGAATAAAACATTGCATTGCTGATAAACTGATAGCACTCATTGATGTGCCGTGATATAAACTGTCAATTTAAAATCGTTGTAAATGTACATCGTGAATTTGCAACGCAAAAAGACAATTTATCTATTGTCGAGTGCGCACTGCACACAGTCCCTCTCACGATAAATGAGCTATGTTCGCTTTCAATCAATTCAAATCAAATCAAATCGAATAAGTTCGTAATTTATTACAAAGCCCCGACAAATATAGACACAACAAACGAGTGAGCAGCGACCGCTTGAAAAAAGCATGCACATGATAAAAGCGATTCTGTGTCATAGCCAGCCTAACCAGCCAGCCAGCGTTCCAACTTACGAGGAAGTATAAAATATTTATTGCTCTATAATGGTAGCCGGCGTGTAGTATTGACAACTGTCCCATCGATACAGAGAACACAATAGCATTGAGACAGACACCTATTGTAGGCTGTGACGCTGCTGCTTTGCTTTGTAACGTTTGGCATATCCCAGAGGGTTCGGATTGATTTCCGAATCAATTTCACCCTACGTTATAATAATATGTATGTAGGTATATGCACGCAAACTGGAACAAACCATTTGAATTTGACGTAATGAGTGGAACGGGCACGTGAAAAACCAGCCGTTGTTTGGGGGTGGGTGCTAACAACATCTAACTACTGCTACACTAGATGCAGATTTCTATAATAAAATTTGCAACTGGACGTGCTACAGAATAGGGACAATAGTTGTATAAATACACTGATTGTCGCCTTTGGTCCATGTGGAGCCTGCAACAATGCCCTGATTGTTCTGGGGATACCCCAAGTTTTCACATTCGTAGAACTACAATAAGAGACCATTCAAGAGTCATCCCTACGTGCATAAATGTT
>NBZA01002851.1:8160-19229 GCA_003054995.1 Aleochara bilineata
GCCGCACAAACGCAACTCGGTCAGGTGCGTCGCACGGAAAGTTTAGCCAACTGTTGCCAATATTGATTGACGTAATGTGTGCGTGCTGTGGTTACAGGTTGGCCATTAGGAAGATTATGTACGCGCCGAGTAAACAGGGCGAGCAGCCCTCGGTTGAGGTGAGCAAGGAGTTCATGATGAGTCCGAACAAACTGCATTTAGAGGCGTCTCTCGACAAAGAGCTGTACCACCACGGAGAGAACATATCCGTCAATGTGCACATAGCGAACAACTCGAATCGAACGGTGAAGAAGATCAAAGTCAGCGTTCGCCAATTCGCGGATATTTGTTTGTTCTCCACCGCGCAGTACAAATGCACCGTCGCCGAGCTGGACAGCGAGTAAGTTGGGCACATTGAAAAGTTCCTTTTAAGAATTTTATGAAATTTTTTCATCAAAGGCGATGAATTCGAAAATTGAAAACTTGTTCATTAGTGGTATGAAATGTGTTCGAAAATTTCCAGCGCAGGGTGTCCGGTGTCACCGGGATTCACCTTGTCGAAAGTGTTTTCAATCCGGCCGCTGCTGCACAATAATAAAGATAAGCGTGGCCTGGCACTTGATGGAAAACTCAAGCACGAGGATACGAATCTGGCGTCGTCGACTATGTGAGTGTGCGGTGTGCTGCGCGCTCAAGCAAGCAAGCTGCAGTTTTGCGTAATATTTTGGTTGCTCGTTCATACAACGGTGTTGGTTTTCACAAGTATGGCCAGTTTTGCATGCCAGCAATCAACGCAACAACATTTAGGGCGTCCGTGTTCGGAATCAACAAGGCACATGGCGTGGCGCGGCGCGGCTCCTATACATATTATTATCAATATTATCATAGTCATTGTTATGATGATTTATTCTTTTCGATACATGACTAACGATTCTATGATTGGGCAGAGAAGGCTGCCCCATTGGCCCTGGCTTCACCCTGAGCAAAGTCTTTACTCTCATCCCCCTGTTGGCCAATAATAAGGATAAGTGGGGCCTTGCATTGGACGGACAACTTAAGCACGAAGATACTAACTTAGCATCAAGCACTTTGTAAGTTTCTCATTCTTTGTACCCCCCGACACTTCAGCAGAACTCTAAGCAACTTCTAATGTCCACATACACTATGATAACTCTCACGTGCCATGATATCTGTCTATGTTTTTCTGTTTCTATGTATATAATTATCTATTTCTCACATTTCATTCATTCATTTGTTGTGCTCGTTCACACTGACTTACGCATCTCGTTTCATTACTAATGAAGACTTACAAGACTAATACCACATGTGCTTGCGCTTCAAATTGCTTGGCTGTCTTATCCTTATTTAATTGCCACTACTCAATATAACCAGACAATGAATCTCTTTCTCTCTATTTCTGTATGTCTATGTTAATTCTTCTTTTATTACATCACACGAATGACGGACGCCTACTAATTGTCTAGATAAGTGTTGCTAATGAATGACCGACGTACGTGGCTTGTAAGCGTAAATATGACTACGCAAATTTGTTTCTACAAATTAACTTAATCGGGATGCCGTATGTGCAATTTAATACAATACGTATGCGTTGGTTTGTGTTTTAAAAATAGACATTCATTGATATTAGATCTGCATGTGTTAGTTTATTAGATCTTTTTGCGTGCATGGTTTTGCCTAACTTGATTTACATTATGTACTGTACGGTTTAACTGAAACTAATTATGGTTATGTCTTTAGAGTGGCCGATCCGTCCCAACGCGAGAACCTGGGCATCATCGTTCAGTATAAAGTCAAGGTGAAACTGTACCTTGGGGCGCTTGGCGGGTGAGTACTATTTAGTTGTCTTCCACGTATGGCTATACGTGACGGAACGAAGTATGATTTCCAGTGATCTAGTCGCTGAGCTGCCGTTCATCCTCATGCATCCCAAACCTGAGGAAGAAGTGCTGCCATCATTGGATTCGCGGCGGGAGAGTCGAGAGATCGGGGTGAATGTCGCCGATGACACGAACCTTATCCAGTTGGACACGTAAGTTGTACACATGTGGACGGACACATGATGTTCTACTTTGTTCTATAATTGGTTTCGTTTGTTGATTATTTAGCGACGATAACAACGATGACATTATCTTCGAAGACTTCGCGCGGCTCCGGCTGAAAGGCGGCGAGGCGGACGCATGAAGCGGCGCCTAGATAGTACAATAAGACAAGACAACGGAGCTGAACATAAATAGAGCTATTTACAGAGTCAATCTTAATGAGCGGGAAATTGAAAAAATTGATTTGATTTGATTGCGATCGAATCGCAGAGACAAAGAAACGAAGATAAAAATACAGTTGCACTTGTACCCTAGTCAGCTCGCGCTGTCGCGAGACGTTAGGACAGTTACTAGTTCACTAAAACTTTAACACAAGAGACATTCATACATACATATATTTATAACAAACAATACAAAAATATACAATCCGCATTTTTGGCCCTCATTCAAATTTTATTTTCACGCTACGTGAATGAATTCTTCTACTTTCCTATTGGTATTTATTTCGAATGCTTCATTCATTTTATTATTGCTGATTCTAATAATATTACAAATAAGCGAACACAAGACAAAGTCACTTACATACATTGCATAGATAATTTTGAAAAATCTTTTAATGTGCATATCATATGTAAGGTTTTGTGCGCTACGGAAGGAAGTCGATGGAATTTATGTGTTTCGCTGTTAAGTGTCTTGATTGGAAATCAGTGTATGATATTCTAGCGTATTTATTAATGGTCGAACGCAACTGAAGTGAACTAAGCAATTTTGTTCGCTTCGCATAAGAGTATAAGAGATGAATAATTGTTAGGCGTCATAAGCTAGTCTTTACTAATTTCATTTGCATTTTTCAAGAGGTTTAACGAGCATTTATGCATTGAACAACGTCCAGTCCACACTCCATACTTGTGTATGTATTATATTTTCATATTTAATGTTGCAGAGGAACAGCGCTGTCTGTATTTTATTGAATTTTAGATAACTGAATGATAAACATATAACTAAACAAGCAACAAATAATCTACTATACTAAACTAATTCAATTAAACTAAACTAAAATATTGTACGCAACTACTAAGAAGATATAGAAACGAATAATGAATATGAATACCATTATAATATGTTGAGAGTCTTAATGAAAAAGAAAATGTTCTATTCTATTGAATGTTGATCGTATGTAAGTTTGTAATCTTTACAAAAATAGCGCACACGGAAGCGCCACACTCATTGCATATGCAATATGGAATCTTGTCCTTCCTGACAAGAGGAATCAACTGATACACAAAGAAAACACGACGAATTTATGTCATTTACTTAGATTACATAATGATTATTTTATTACCGTTTCATTCTATTTATAGACGTATTGTACCGACTGAGTAACACACTACTAATGAACTAATTAACGGACGCATATATATTGTATTTTTAACGTATTTTATAGAGAGAAAGAAATTATTATCGGAGAAATTTATATGTACTTTGTATTATTATTATTATAACAAGGGCAAGCATGCCAATTCTGAGCCAACTGAGGATGGAAGTGAACAGTAACGAAAGCACTTACTTACTTGTTCGGTAATGTTAGGCAACAACATGTTGATTTTCCTGATATGAAGAATTATTCACCCATAGAAGTAACTAACTTATCTCAAGGTAATTCAGCTTATAATAAACGATTACATCCCGAATTTTTAGCAAGCGCAATCAAGTCTTACTATCGTACAATACACACCATTGATTTAATGTAATTGCGAAGACATGTGTACACCTAATAAATGAACGTAAATAACCTAATCCTTAGTTGTTTTATTTTTGAATGGTTTGAATTCTCAGTCGAAGTTGTGAACAAGTTAGACGTTACTATAGGCAACCCATAACGCACTGCAGAGTGAATCAATACAGACTGCAGTGGTGGAAATCAAATATAATAAAAATATTTTGAGTGGAGGTTAATGAAAATGCGCCACTTGAAAACTGAAATGCACGTGCAGCCTAAATATACTCTTCCGTTATGAATTTACAAGCACTTCGGATTGCTATCGCTACTGTGCTCCGTTGCATTCAGTCAAAATTCTCCCCTGAAAACAATTTCAATCAACGAAAATGAACATAGTATTAAAGCCCGTGTATAATGAACTGCTTACTTATGAACAAGATTTAGACTTTAATTTAGAATTAAGTAGCTTTCTTTATTATTGTTTTTTGTTTTGATAAGTATTATGGGAACAGACTGATCAGAGATGTTGGTTTGATTAAGTTAATTAAACGTTGTCTCAAGTGCCTTTGAACGATTGAATAATTAGCCCTGCTAGACGATTGTCGGTATGGTTCTGTGTTCATTTCCGGTGTAAGGTCCATGTTGGCGTTCGGAAGTAAATTTCAATAAATGATAATAAAACCATGAAGAATGATGCACTGCGCCCCCTTGTTATGCTACAGACCGCACGCCTCGTTGGCGACTGGAGGATGAAGATGATAGAAAGTGAATTGCGTTTGTACGAAGATCAAAAGTTCATCGCGATCTACACTCGCTGCTGCCGCCGACGGACGACATCGCTAAGTGCACACTTCACTGTAAAAGCATACGCTGTCGTCGCCGCCCCACAAAGGAATTCAAATTTTTTCAACCGAATATCATCAACAGCGACACCGCTGTGTGACTCGATTGATGTCGCAGCGCTCGGATGCATTTATTAAGACGTCAAGTGATTATCTAGAAAAATCACGTCATCTTCACTTCTATATCTATCTCATCCAGTTAAGTTATATCAATTCTAAGTAAATTCATAGTTTTTCCGACTATAGGTATGTAGGTATAGCTTGTCTAACGCTATATTGCGATTTGAAAAATATCTTCAAGTGGGCTCTTGAGTGGATTAGGGTCGAACCTCAATAAATGTAACCACAAGTTGGTATTATGGCATCATAACAAATGCAAATTAGCAAAGGTCCATATTGAACGTTTGCGTTCAAACGAAAACAAGTATAATATAATCAGTTTAAAAATTATATATTTTATACATTTATTGGGGTTCGACCCTAGTCCGCTCAAGAGCCCACTTGAAGATATTTTTCAAATCGCAATATAGCGTTAGACAAGCTATACAACTAAAGCGAGTCAAGTCAGCAAGTAAGAAATTTAATTTCAATTTAACCAACTAAGCATCCATCAAACAAACGCGAGTTTGCCGACTAGACGCGGCAAAAGCGAAACAGAAAACCGAAAACTCATCAGGATATCAATTTGCAGAGTGCGGTCGGGGCGAGCGTAGCGGCAGAAGCAAAAGCTGAAAAGCAAAAAGGGTCATATACTTAGCAACCCAACAAACAAACAAACATGCAGGCAACCAACTCGACTTCATCAGCACACAGCCAAGGCAACCGAACGCAACAGCGAGTGAATGAAATGAAGTGAAGTGAATGCGAACGGAGTTCAATGGGGTAAAATGTGTGATGCAATGCGAACCGGCCACTCGGCGGAAAGGCGTGATTCTTATCACTGTGTTGCTTTTCGTTCGATTAGTCTGGCTTTGCCTTTGATTTTGCCTCTGAATTTTTGGTTACTTTTATTTTTTTCAGTTTTTAGAACATGCCAGCTAATGTAACAAGTTACATAACCTCATATTGCTAACTAATGTACAATAGCAAGAGATGAGGTGCGATGAAAGGGATGAGGTACGGCTATCCATACAATATGGATGAGATCCAGGTGCATGTAGAAATGGGCATCAGCGCACACTCCAGCCGAGCGGGCAAACAGCGGAGCCTGCAAAAGGGCCACTACCTGCGTCGCGGCCGCCGCCGAGGCGACTCCACCCCGACGCCGCTGGCAGGGACGCCGCGCGTCTATTGGGTCGTCCGTCGAGGCGCCCAAATGAGCACCGCGCACGATTGGCGCGTCCCGGTCGGCTAGCCATCTTTTCGCCGATACGCGATAACGCCAGCCACCAGCTACCGTCTCGTCTCGCCTCGTCTCGCACTGTACTATAGCGAAGAAGAACGCAGTTCAGCACAGTGGTGGCTCTTTTAGTCGTGTCGCGTCCTAGTGCACCAACTGCCAAGTGGTTACCACGGTGAAAAACTGGAAAAGTTTACTTTGTGCTTGGATATATCTATCTATAAGACATCACCACATAGCTACATCTATCTAATGATCATAGTTAATCACTAAGCAAGCTGCCAAAGCCACCAGAACCAAATCTCTCTTCTTAATGATTAATTAATGGTGAGTGATCCTCATTTACATACTTATTCAGTGGTTTACAAATTTGCGTGCGCTTGTTAATTCATTCAATGGCCGCTGCCGTCGCCGTCACGCTAGTTTGATTCCGATTAACTTTTCCTGATTATTGCCTGCTCAGTACCGGAATATACCCGGAGGTGTTGGGTGCATATGTAAAAAGCAATGAATTCCGAGATCACTTATCAGCCCGCCGGATATGCCAGCATGGGTGAAATATGTGTAAAAAGCGAATTTCCTACAAAGGCTGCAACCCAGCGAGCACTTTTCCATGCTGGCTTGCGTTGACAGCGCATTTACATTCACATGATTTAATATCACATAACACTGATCGTATCTCTCGCACGATTATCACTCATAACTATTATGATTTCCATCGGAAGACATGGACGGAAATTGCAATTGCGTTATTAATTATCGTGGACATACAACAAACACTAAAGGGTGAATTGCCACCGCTACTGAAACAATAGACGCAGAAAAATCAGGGGTCTTAGTCGTCTAGTGGACACTTGAAGGAACAGAGGAAAAACAATGGCTGGAAAGGCACAGATGCTGAACCCCAATTGCAGGCCACTTAAGCGCACAACCTGGGTACACAAACCACTTGCGATTGATTATTATTATGAATGTTATTATGCAGCAATCAATATTTGCAGCGAGTTCATAAATAAACAAGGCGAAGGGTGGATGTGAATGTTTTGTGTTGTTCTATTATATTATGCTTACAACATTCTTCACATGCTTACTTAATTGAAACGTGATAGGTTTATGTGTAAAACGTGGCAGTTTTATGGTTTATTTGACGGTTTTTTCTCCCCACGCTTACGCATGTCAAACGGCAATTTCATACTCGATAAAACACGAGAACTAATAGAGTACTTAGGTACTTACTTACCTAATACCTATATTGCGTAATCATCTTGTTTTCTGTTTTGCGTTAATTATAAGTACGCTTGAATAGTTTTAAAGGTTAAGGGTTGTTTCATTGTTTAATAGTGTATGACGAGAACATATGCAACCTAATTAACAGCTAAACTGAAAAAACAAGCATTGTAGGTTATGTTTATCCAATTCCAATTGTACGCTTATGAGATTATTTGGGGGTGAAACTATTTTATATATGTATACCTACTACCCGATGCCCGACGGTCGTCACACTGTTTCGTTTAGGGGTTGGTGGTTGAAACGCGCACAGCCCGAGGGCAAATTGACTAATTTCGTGGATTTAAAATGGTTAGAACGATAATTAATTATGCATTCTTTGGGGCGATTGATAGCCATCTCGAATCTGTTTGTATACAAGGTAGAGACAAATTAGCATCATGCGTGAGGATGTCAGCTTGGTTCGGTGTGGTATTGACGCCACGCCACCCACAATTCAGTTCGGTTCACGCGCGCGCGCTTACATGCCTCGATTATATGGATTATTATCCACGCATTCAAGTGGCGGCGGTATGTGGAGGCGCCGGCAACCCAACAAACACTCCATCACATCACATCACATCACCCGTGGATCCGTCGGTCAGTGAATTCCAGTCAAAACGGTCAATTGCCCTTTGATATCAACTCAAATCTACCGCCCTTCGAATATTATACATACATACATACCGACATGTTTTCAATCAAAATATACCTAAAAGAAAGGTTGCTTAAGTCCTACACTGCTATAAAACTAGAACTTCAGAAACTTCCGAATAAATAAATTTGAAATTGCTTTTACAACACTGTGTCAAATCTTTTTATATGATAAATTTAAACGTTTTTTTTGACTAATATTAGGAGAGAGTCGGGTAATTTCGACCAACACTTAATTTGGACCGCACCAGTTTCCAGAAACGGATAAAATTTGTAGGCAACTTTTTTTTTCTAAGACTAGATATGCTTGTTGCAATCCTGTTTGTGAAAATATGTTTCACGATTACACCGAGAAAAATGTTTTTTGTTTGACCAAGACAACAATCTATTATTTCGACGTTAGAGTGAATGTCGTTAGTTTGTCGAAACGTAAGTAATTGCAATTGTTATTAGGTATATCATCATAAAGCCCACTTATTTATCTACAGTTAACAGTAACGATTTTAAGAGATTATGTTAGTTTTAAGTTTTTGTACAATATCAAGCAA
Source organism: Aleochara bilineata (assembly GCA_003054995.1). NCBI lineage: Eukaryota > Metazoa > Arthropoda > Insecta > Coleoptera > Staphylinidae > Aleochara > Aleochara bilineata. The sequence continues at coordinate 16,569 of NBZA01002851.1, forward strand.
AAAATATTCAAGTTACCCAAGTTGGACCAAACGTAGTGCCGAAATTGGACTGCAGAATTGAATAGGCATGTATAGGAAAACCGACCTATAAACTAGACGATCCACTTGAAACTGGCCAAGCCCTAGTCACGACAGGGTGCAAGAATTTGGGCGTTGAGACCGAATTTACAGAGTGTAAAAACAGCAAACATGTTGGGTGAATCTTCTCTCTTGTAATATATTTTTGTTTGTGTCACTCAGTAATTTTGTATTATGACCGTTTATGGACAACCGACTATTGGTCATCCAAAATTTGCAGGCCGTCTTCTAATTTTTGTCGCCAACAAAGAAAGCACTACCTGACCAGAAGATAGATAATGATAGAAGACTTTTATGACGTTTGGGTGATTTACAACGGTTTGACACTTTCAAGTGGATCGTCTAGTTCTCTCGTTGGGCCGAGTTTATATGTATATATTTACAGATGACCAATTTGCAGCATCAAATGTTTTGCACCTTTTTTAAAACCATGTAACAACTTCTAGCAGTGATACTGATAATGAAAATAAAAGTGATAACGAAATGAAACGATTTAAGACACTTCTTGAAGAAATATCACCGCGAGCAAAGAAAAATCCAAATCTAGATAATTCATCGACTTCTCGTTGTGCACTAAAAGCCCAGAGAGCAATAGAAACAATAATCAACCCTTTTATTGCAATTGCCAATAAGAAACATAATGTTTTAATTTCGGTCCAAATAGAGAAACCAGTTTCCTAATTTGAACCGATGAGACGATTTTTCCTCATTCATTTTTAACTGTTAAAATAAGCTTTTTAAATTTAATATGTTGGTACTTCTATGAGTTTGTTTTGAAGGTACTCTTAGTGAGTACACATTTTTTAGAATACACTTTTTTTTAATAATATTTCTTCGACGCCGTTATATTTAGGAAAATTTTGAGATCTAATTAGGTCCAAATATGGCTACTCTCTCCTACTTTTTCAGATAATTTACAACATGGCTTTTTATTAGAAAATATTGACTGAAGAGGCACACTAATGAAGTAGTTGAAATATTTGAAATGAAATATTTATGTGGTACGAATGAAGAAATTTATTGTAACCTCACCAGCCTTAGGTACCAAGAAGCTAAACCGTTTTATGTTTTAACTCTAACTATTTAAAACTTTTAGTAGGTATTAAAGAAGGTCAACATAAAAAAAGACACTTTGATAATATATTCATCCTATTTAGATGACCATCGCAAGCAACACGCTATGTTTACCATGTTCTTGGGCGCACGATCGATGCGCCCAAGAAAGTGCATAAATTACTTCTTGATTGTCTTTGTCTTTGGCTCGTCCGCTGTAATAACCTCAATAATTTATTAGCAACAAAAAGTGTTAAACTCTAAACTAAAAGTTGAATTATTATGTAAGTATAATAAATCAAATCAGGGTAAAATATTATAAAGCAACGCAATGCAAAAGCAAAGTAAAGTGAAAGCCAGATGTCGTTATACATCATCCAATGAGGGGTGCCACCATGTTTGTCAAAACCGACGAACAGCGTATGTTATTAACAAATGAAACTGCAAATGAGGCCGGCATGCATGCTGGAGCGAGAACGACAGAACGATAATGACATATGCTCGGTAAATTGAAGAAAACCGCAGGGGAACGTGCATTGCGTTGCATTGCATAAGTCAGAGGGAGGTCCGCATTGTTACGTGCCGTTGGCGGCGGCGGCTTTAAATATGCCCTTGCCGGGCATTGTTTAGCACTCCAAGGCGTTTTCATTTCTAAAGTGACGTGTCGTTTCAATATTTTTCATTTCCGTGCAATTGCATGCGTACACCATACTCCATTAATGCGTCTACGAATATTCCTGAAATCTTTCTCGAACGAGAACAATGGCGAACATGTGACTCCCGGAGGAATTGCTGTTGCATGTACAGTTGCAATTGATTCAGATGGCTTGTTGTTTGCTCGTCTCGTGGAGGGTTCGAAGGATAGAAATGTTCAGGCAAAGAGCGTTAAGTAGATCCACGAATAGTTAAAAGGTAAATGCGGGGCAAATATTTGAGCAAGATAATTACAGCCGCGCCTGGGAGGCGGAGGCGGCGCCCTCGGTATGTTGTGCGCCTGCACCGAGGGCGGCGGCAAAGGCCACAAGGTTGCCGCCGCCGGCTGATCAGCTATCGACTCGCGCAACACCAAACAGTTATGAATATTATAGGTACATACCTACACCTTCTCTGACCATGTGCTCTTTCCTGGCACGCGCTGTAATCAAAGACATTTGATCGCTTCCTGCCTGATGAATGCATATGAATGCATGAATGAGCGAATGAAATGAATAAAATGAATAAAATGCGGAATCTCCTTGCTGCTTGCTTGGAACAATAGCGCGAACATCTGCACGCGTCTTGAGTTGACAGCACCTTGGGAGGGCGGCAAAGGGCGCGCCGAGTCGTGTTACGTCACGTCACGCCACGCGGACGCGGATCAGCTGCCGGTAAGACTATAAGAGTTAAAGATTCCTGCATTGTTGATAGCAATCTGCGCGCCGGTAATAAAGCGCTCTGCATCCGGGCACGTGCCCTCTGGGGGATCAACTCGATGCCTACCTATTTCCGCCCGGCATATTTCGACTCCCGGATGTCGGGACACACAGCCTC
>NBZA01002853.1:9249-24268 GCA_003054995.1 Aleochara bilineata
TTAATCGAATTAATCAATAGTTAATTAAAAAACTTATGGTAGAGATGCTAGGCAACCAAAACAACACAAGAGAAAGACATAACTTACATGACATGAGAAGCATGTAATAAACTAGAACGGTAATTCCCCTAATTATTGCTCGCACTAATTTATGACGCAAAGGTAGGTAGGTAGGTGGTTTAGTTTCAGTTGTCCTGCTTTCGTGGCATATCAATGTCGGTGCCCTGGCCCCGGCGGCGGTGGCGGTGGCGAGATAGCAACAGCTTGCCGTCGCCGGCGTGCAACAGTGTGGTATGTGCGAGTGCGTGCGGCATTTGGCGTCGCGAGTGGGGGCGTAATGGGGGGGCCGCGTGCGAGGCGCCGGCGCCCTTAGCGCCGCTGGGGTGTGGCGGACGCCGGTGCGTTCTCTTATCGCAGTTATCCGTGCAGCGCTCGAGCAGCAAGCAACTTCAGCACCACCACCAGCAGTTCAGGCACATTTGCCGCTTGCCGCCACCGCCGCCGTCGCATATGTTCTCACGCATTTTAAGACTTTTCAAAGAAAGACTTTAAGAAACTCGCATTCAAATTTCCTGCTGCGAATTTCTTTCTGCAAAAGCAAAACCAAAACCGCCGAAACAAAACAAAACAAAACACCAAACAGTTAAAAGTTTTAAACAATTGTTCAACCGTATCAAGAACTTCAAGAATTCTTCAAGAAGAATTTCCGTCCGTTCGACTGCTGCTTCCTCAGCTCAGACGTAGACATAGACCGACTTCCTGCACGAGCTGCTCAATCAGGTGAGTGATATTTTATAGCATTAAGGCTGGCGTGAATTCGATTAGCGCAAATATAATCTACCCCAGTGCTTGGCTCGACAAACATACTGATATCTTAATCAAAATCGCTGCTTTTTTCCGACACGCTTCCCGAATAACTCAATAAAACTTTACGCCAGACTGTAATAAACTTGCTTAGACAAACACCGAATAATAAGTGATATACGAAAGCTGGCAACTCAACGCAAGGCAACTCAAATTCAAACTTGGCTCAATTGATGTCTTGAAAGCGTCTTGAAAATTTCAATTCAATTGATCTTTCCAAAAAAGTTTTGGGTTCCTGGCAGCGAGTAGCGAGACATTAATCCTCCAAAGAGAATACACGAATAACTCGTTTAGAAGTTGCCGAAAATTAGAGATTAGACGGAACAAAGCCCACCTCGCCGTCGCTGAGCGTCGCGTGGCTCACGAAATATGTAATTAAATAAAATGAATTACATTTTAATTTAGGCAAATTAGAAAATTAAATTTTAATTGCCAGCTTTCTTTGAATATGTTTTTCATTTGAGCGAATGCTCAAAAAACATTTTCATTAAAGTGAACAAGGCTCTTTATAAGTGAAAACTTCTTGTTTTTTGGCAAAAATTTAGTGTAAATTATTACATTTTACATTTAAACCATAATTATTTGTTATTAAATTGTGGTATGCAACGTGTGAATGTTTACGTGTACACAAAGGGTGAGAAAATTAAATATCCCTGTGGTGTGATAAGCTTCAAGCTTCATTCACCCTTAATATTAATTGATATGAGAGAATACGATATGTGCAAGCAAAGAATGATCAATTGTATTATTGAAAGTGAAGAGTAAAAGAATGAAAAAGCGTTTATGCACTTATCGATTTAATTTATTTTAATCAGAATGAAAGAGGCCAGGATAGGCACGTACGTTCTTTGTGTAGTAAGAGCCCTTGTAAGGGTCTGTTGTTCCGTCTTGCAAGGAGCCGCCACCGAAAATGTAGGTAAAAGTGCCCGAGAGTGTGTAAATGTCGATGGAGAGCTATAACACTATAACGCAACATCACTCCGCAGCCCATAAGAAAGCTTTTTACTGAATTAACCGGCTGTCGGCCGACAGACTGACTGACGCGACGGTGGCGGTGGCGAGTTTTACACAATTTTACCATTTCTTCACCTGACAATACGTCTCTAAGTTCTTTTCTTTACGTACTTATATTATAGACAGAAAATATAAATCATTTTTTGTAAGTTAAGTTAATAAAATCGAAGACGAAAAGAAACGAAACAGAAAGAAGCTTTAGTTGGAAACATGATTACATAATTCAATGAGAGCAATGAAATGAAGCAGCAGCAATGGTAATGGTTTGTTGCAATTCATTGAATGTTTATCCAGTCGGTCGGTAGCTGAATGCGAATACAAATTCGACTGCGAATGCGAATTGGAAACGTATTTTAATCAAAATCGTCTCGTCCGTTCGCCAAGCCCGAAATTCATCGACTGGGAATTATTACGACGCAAGATACAAATCCCTTGTTGGATGTCATACAACTCCGACCGCTGATGCAGATCAGATCAGATCACAACCCTGTCTGTGATTCAATCGCAGACACAACCAACTTCCCAAGAAGATTAAGCTTACGTTTACGTTTGCGTTCGCGACTTTGCAAGAAACACATGCAAACATCATAAGATCATCCCACTGCCACTATTAGTCAATAAACATTAATCCCGAACATTGAGTTTGCGTTGACTTTTCGCCATTTCTGCACGGTAGCATGATACACTACCCCAGGGCACTTATTATTATTCTTGCTGATGTCCTGGCTTGTCCTGTCCGCCAGGACAAAACAGAAACGTAAACGTGAACGTGTTGATGTTGCTTTTCCGTGTTCGTGTTGTTATACCCCCCACGCGGCGCGTTGTTAACATGAAGCAAACAGCGAGACTAAACTAAACTGCACTACATTTCAGCACCGAAAGTGCACTACATTTCAAACAAAATTGGCAATTGCTTAATGCTTTCCGGGTTATTTTGCATGCGTTGCTGTTTATAAACACTTGGCAAGCATCACAACACAATAACATCGCATATGCTCTTCACAGTCTCTTCAAAAACTGTTAAGTAAAGTATAAAGCTTTGCGAAACAATTTAAGACTAAATGCAATACCGTTTAAAAATTGTTTTAAAATTCGTTTGGTAACAAAAGCAATCTGATTTTGAAAATATTTACTCTGAGCGTGCCGTGAGCGGGTTGTGCTCCCTTTTAAACCCAATAAATTATTCAAAAATTTATTTCGCTCGCTGGCCGTCTGGAAACAACAGATGCAAAGCAGCGCCGCAGGAGCGTTGGAAGGACTCGCATCCACTTATTAATACCATGCGCACCGATTTGGCCGTTTTTTCCGCGTTTATTCCTTCCGCATTCACATTTACAATGCGCATCCGGGCCCCGCAGCTCGGTCAGGGTGCATGTTTATCCATGAGAACCACTCGGCTCTGTTCCGAAATTTACGTTCGAGCTTAAATTCATTGAAATGTAATGTACATATCCCAGCGCAAACGAAACCAAGGTAGGCAACCAAACAAACAAATTAAATATACACCGCCATCATCTACTCGCCGTAAAATAAATCTCATTAGTTCTTGACTAAGTCAATAAAACAAGGAAGTCAATAGTGAAACACAATAAAGCTTTAAACTTTGAAACTTATTATAAGTAGGTATGTAGGTATGTAGTTTTAAGTTAGAATAACAAGAAAAAGCGCAGGCGCACTTAACACAGTTGCATTGTTCACTCGCACGCAAATTGCATTCACGAAAATATTGCATCAGCCAGAGAGTAAATCAAAGCGGAAAGCCGGCAAACAACCGCCTACTAGTGCACTGTGCAGTGTGGTACTGAATGAATGAACGACTGGCTGGGTATATGAGTACGCGACGCATAAGGGTGGAAAATGCATCAGCAGAGGAACATCGTTTGATCATCGGTGATACAATAAAAAACAGGCAATAACCAAATGAATTAGTGCACACGCACCGACAAAAAACTCAATTGAGTTCTGTACAATTTATAGCAAAAACCATGCGACTTTCAGTCAGAGAGTTAACATATTCCAAAGGACAACGAGAAGTTCATACCGAAATCTTGAATTTTTGAAATTATGTGTAGAAATATTAGCAACAAATAGGTACTTGTACTCAACGTACAAGCATGAAGTAAGGTAACTTGAGCCTGTGAACCTGCAGCAATCCGGCTTCGTCTTCGTCTTCATCATCGCGAAAGTTTTTCCCTCGGCGAGTTTTAAAACTTATTTTCCTAGTTAGTTGCGCGTCGTTCTTCCCGAGTGAGTAACTAAATCCACCCTTAATCAGATCAAACCAAACCAGATAAGATGAGATCAGCGCTTGCGCTTGTGCAGTTGAGTTGAGTTCAGTAGTCAGTCAGTCGCAGAGTTTGATTGATTTGGTGGAATTTTTAACGCGTTCATATTATTTATGTCCTTTCGATTTCAATATTGGACAGGCAACAAGCAGCTTTTCGACAGAATATCGTGCCATTCGAAAGAGACAAATAGGCAATACACACAACTGACTGCACACCAATCAACACAGGCATCGATTGCCGGGGTGAGATTCAAATATCCCGGCTTGGTTGTATGCAGGAATAGACATAGTGAGTGGCGTCGGCGGCGAACAATGCGAGCCAAACCATTCGATTCGGTGAAACAGTACAGAGAAGTTAGGATATATGCGTATATTGGAGCTCTGGTGTATTTACTGTGCAGTTTAGCTCAGGCCTGCCCTGTCCTATCGTGTCCTGTTCTGTCGATTTATATGGATAGTGAGCAGCAAGTTATGTCACTTTCCCGCTTTCCGCCTGCAGTGTGTTGGTGGTGGTTCTAGTACCGACGCAAGTTGAAAACACTTAAAATGCAAATATCTCTCAATACAGCAGCAGAGCAGGCAGCACTGATAGCATATTGATACACCAATGCCATGCCAATATTGCACGAATAACTTTGATAACCAATTATATAATAAATATATAAAATTAAACAGTTTTAAACTGCGTCTGCGTTGGAAATTCAGCAGAAAATCTCGTTCTTTTTGTGCGAAATTTGCAAACGCTGAGAGAATAATTTATAATTGCGCAGCAGCAGGAGGTAATTAGTTGTCCTTATTAATTAGTCATTACATTACTCATTCGGTAAATCGGATATGTCTGGTTGAATTTCATATTCATGCGGTCATTTATTTCACATCCCTAGTCGTTATTTCGATTCAACGTTGGTGGAAGAGGGAGAAAAACAGAATGAGTGAAAATAACAGGACACGACAGGACTCGCAGGACATCGTCATCATCACAGCCATCAATCGTGCTCATTAAATGATGCCACTGCCGCCTCATATGTCTCGAATATTCTCGGATTTCATACGCGTGATGAATGCAAATGTTCATGCATTTGAACCTCTTAATTGCCTACCTATTATATACTCGAACCATCGAAAGAATATTCCAATCTATTATAGTTGCAGTTCGCAGGCCCAGAACAGAGTTTGCATGTATTTTCGGCATGGTTTGGGTTTAGTTTTGATTAAATATTTCTCCGAAACACGAATGGAAACAAACAGAAATATCGTTTTGCAGTCTGAATGTGATGCACTTAACCGACTTCCTGCGAATTCCCGTATTAATTTAATACAATGCATTGTTTAATGCATTAATTAGAAAGTTTACAAACGCCAAACAATACAAAATGTTGCACACAACGCGCTTCACTTTTTCTGCTCCTGTAATTTATTTACCTTGTAGTTATTCGCCCCGCGATTGCATTCAACTTCAATTTCCAACAGTCAAGAGACTAATTACTAGTCTTTCACAACCCGAAACGCTGGCCAGGAAAAACCCGAAGCGAAATTGCGTACGTACGTACGTAAAAATGATTTCCGAGTGGAGCGCAATCAGCCGAATGGCTCGCAGCTTAAAACTAATTAATATTTTTTATGTGCAATATTTTATGCATATGATATTTTAGAAACTAATTACGTATTTGTCTTTTGCATACATATTGCTGCTGACACTGGCGGTGAAGCTGAAGCTTTGAGTTTCATCGGAAGTTGGTTGGTTGGCTGATTAAATGAGTAAAAAACAATACACATCTAAAAACCTCCAGCGCGGCTCGTTTTGTTTGCGTTAACAATTAGTACGGTTGTTTGTTTAAATAAATGAAATGCATTGGCAAAAAATGCACCACGCACATAGTTTGTCAACCAAGCGAGCGAGCGAGCGAATAGTAGCAGCAAAAATTAAGACAAAAATGATTATTTCCGGTTCGGCGCGTGTTTGTGCAACGTGCTAATTTCGCCGAGTAAATAATGCAGTTTTCATCACGCGTCATGCATGCGAACAAACATTACAACAATATCTCTATGTAGGTATATATCTATGAGAAAAATCTTCGTTACGTTGACAAATTTCAAAATTAATTAAATAGATATAGTAATATTTATTTATTTAATTAATTAACTATTGAATATGCAATTTAAAAAATAATTTTGAAACTCACTATCATCTGATTTGACTCTTAAATCGCATCAGAATTTCTACTGTTTGTTGGCTGTAGATGGCAATGTTTTCAGGCTTTTAATTAAGTTCATTTGAACAATTTGAAACTCGGCCCTGAGACGCACAATAGTGCTCGTTGCCGCCGCCGCCTCCGCCTGCGATGCCCAATTCGAGAATATTGTCTGCCGCGAGTGTTAATAGACGTGTAATCGTAAATTAACCTGATTATCGCGATTTATTTGCGCCTGCGAAAAAAACGAAATTCGAGTTTAATGAAATTACTAAATCTTCTTTTACGCCTCCAACTGCACGAACTGCACTCGCACTCGCCGAATATAATTTCAGCACGTGTTTGTTTTATGAGCGCCCAGCGTCTGCGATGCTACATTTTACCACAAATTGATGAATCGTTAAAGTTTCCTTAAAGTATCCCTGCATCCCGCAAAGAATGGCGTTTATTATCCAAGAAAACGCATAAATTACCACACGGTCATGTCAGACGCTAGTAGTTTGTCATCGTTTTGCAAAAGAAACTTTTTTCCGCGAGAGAAATTGAAATTGAAATTGAAAAGTGAATAAATGTTTCACAGGTGTTTTTCCAACGTGAATTAATTAATTAATCACTAAATTAATTTAAGTAATTACCCAACAATTTTACACAGAATTTAAAACTTTTAAAAATGTTTATACGACAAGAGATGTAGGTAGGTAATAAAATCAAGAGTTAAGTGATATTATTGATGATTTCGAAATGTTTATCTCCGGCGAAGAGGCAATATTGCGGAGGATATTGGCATCCCATGCGCAAATACAATATTGAGTCGTGGGGAATTCCTCAAAGTACTACAACTTACATAAACGCCGGCGCGCTAGTGGCGTTTTATTCGCGGCGGAAGTTTTAGCGCGCGCCGAACAACTATCTGGAGAATAATAGACGCCGAAGGTGGAAACTGTCGTTATAAACAACGAGCGATGCTGCTACGACTCTCCCAGCGCACCGCAACGCGGAGTAAATCGCTTCTTGCTTGTCCATAAACGATTTTTACTACATGTGTTCTCACTTTATCTTTCAATAATATCTATTCTTTACTTCCTATAAAGTGCCAACGAAAATGTTACTAAAGTTAGTTTAAGAAAATACACTTTACTTTAAACATACCTAACTGTAAACTGACGGAAGCAATTCAACAAGCAAGCAAATGTAACGTAATGTAAAGGAAATTATCCCGTTGATGCTGTTTGAACAGCGCTGTCAATACGAAATAAACCTGGGCGGCAATAAAATAAATCAAAAAGTGCGGAAATGCACGCTGCCGCCTATCTGTCAAGGCGACAATTTCACAAACGTCCTGTCGCCGCCGTGCTGGAAAATGTCATAAACCTATTGCAATCAAGCGTAAACTTTTAATACGCTACGCGTTCGCACCGTAAAACATTCGCAAGCTCGCCTCAAGCTTGAAGTACCAACCGAGTCATGCATACCTGCGCTTAATACTGGCCGGCGCCTCCGCGCAATGCGGTAAGAGCCTGCCAAGCGTAGTGTTTCTTTGTTGCAAGGTGAAAGAGTATTTCCTTCCTTCCTTCCTTCCTTCCGGATACATAAACACAACAAAGTATTTACTTACAATTGCAACCGAAGCGCAAGCGGTGAGTTATTATGAATCGCCGATGCGATGCGGATTCGCATTGTTCCGCGAAAGTTAGCATGCTTTACGCTGTTTTGTGCACCGAAACGAAAGCTTATTAGGCGCAAAGTTATTAAATTGACTGCTACTTACTTACACCAGCGTCAATCAGAGTTTGGGGAAAGTTTCTCGAACTCACCTGGAACAAAATAAATAAAAGTTGAAATTAGTTAAATAAGTAAGTAACTAGTTTAATATTTTATTCCAGTGACCAATCAATTGATTGAATATTTGTTTTTATTATACAATAAGTAAGTAGAAAACCAAACAAAAACCAAAGCTCATAACCATGATGATAAACAAAATATTATATAAATAATTAGTATTTTTCAGCGGAAAATTTATATTCATATTCAAATTCAAATTCATTTCGAGTATTTGATAATATTTACGTAAAATATTGTGTTGATATAATTCTCGCGAATGAAAACACAATCGTTTTAATGATGTCGGTTTAATGCCGGAAAAATCGTGTGTAAAGTGTGGGTGTACATGCAGTTAATGTGCAAGAATTATGACCGCGTGCAATGCAGCGATGCAAACGCGCAATGCAATTTTTGCAACGAGCGACTAATGAATACGCAGCTTAACGTGCATCCCTATATGTATTTCCGGATTCAATATCAACCACCATGTTGTGATTAGTGATATTAACGAAGATATTTGTTTTAATTACATATTCATTACATGGATCGCTCGTACAGGATACTAGAAAGTAGGATAAAACCTCAAATATGTGCGCATAGTAGGTACTGCATAACAAAATACCGCATAATTATTTAATTAACAAGTATAAATATGCAATAAATAAGCTTTTCCCATTTAAATGTATAAAATTCCACTAATTATACAAATTGAAAACTTTACAATCAGTTCAGAACAAATGAGAACACACAGTATAGTCCTGGAATGCACCAAAGGACCTGACCTGAACCATTGGTCTCTTCATTCCGCGCATAGTTTCACACATTGCATACCAATATCCTAATATAAATTTATTTATGACTAGAGTCCCCTGCTGTGCCCGACAGCACACAACAAAACAAAAACAAAAACAGAACAGAACTGAACAGACTCTTCCTGCAAACTCCCAAAGCTGCTGAAGTTTTAAAGTTTTTGCAACAAAATTCCCTGCTTAATGCTCAATAATAATTGCAATTTCAGATTCTGAATTCAATTCATTCCAATTGAATGCATTTGTGCAGCTAGAAATGCAATAGCACATAATATTATTCAATTATTGGCAATACTCTGCATCATTTTTTCGCCGATTCGCAAGCTGGGCTCTAATTGCGACAATTTTCGTTCATTCGTTCACTCGTTCGAGCGAGTATTTAGCACTCTGAACGGCCGCGGCGGGTTATTAGTGGCGCGTGCTCGGACATCGCAACGAGGGATTTGCGCCGATTACGTGCACGGCCAGGGCGAGCGCAAGAGCAGACAAAGTGGTGCGGTGCTCCATGCAAAAATGCGCGAACGCCGAAAAAGCGGATGCCACGTAATGTGCGGCGCGGCGGCTGGGCTGAGGGGCCGTAAAGAAATATCCCTAAACGCGGCAGGCTCTTAAACGGCAATTTTTATGCCACGGCCGGCAAATATTTTCCTCGACACTGACGCTTTATTGCATTCACTCCTCGTTCGTGAGCTTAAAAGCAGCAAGCGTTGTTGCATACATTTTCCAAGTGAATTATCACGCTATTCGTATTCATCTTTCATTCAACATTGCAGGCTTTCAACTTCATTTAATTTCATACTTTGCGAGAAATTACTGCAGCGTATCACTCACCTACTGGTTATTGTTTAAAATATATTGACAAAATGAATGAGAAATGAGATGAGATATTTTGGTGCGCATGCAAATTGAATCGAAATTAATTAGAATATCATAAATAATGCAAAGCGCGTTGTTCGCGCGAGACTTAGATTGGCAAATAGCAACAAGCGGTGGCGTGGCGTGGCGTAGAGCAAAGCATCTCGCGACGACGACGACGACGGCGGCGGTTCGAAAAGAGATCCGCGACGCGACTCGACTCGACTCAACTCAACGCGCGCTTCGAGTGTATAATGTTATATTGATCCGAGAGCACATAATAATTTCAAGACAAGCTTAGGCACGTTTTGCCCAAATCCCAACCCCTTCGAGCGGGCGGGTAAGCGCGACACGCACGGGAAAACAACCGGAAACAATCATGTTCACGCATCACGTGACGTATGCATCCTCGCACTGCATTATGAACGTAAATTTATTATTGATATCTTGAGACAACTCTCTCAGCAGACCCCCGAACGTAAAGATATTTCTATTTATTAGGAAACAAGCAAAGAGAAGGGAAAAAGTAGGAAAAGTTTGCCGGCTGCAGGATGCTCAGCGTTTGTCGGTAAATAATGAATATCGGTAGATTGCGGAAGTCCCCAATGGAACCGGATGCTGTCCCGTCAGAAACATTCACTTGACATTCAGCCCTGGAAGCGCTGAATGAGGAAGAACCCGAATTGGGAGACCGGATAGACACGACGCGAGCGAACACTTCCGGTGCTTTTCTTCATTCATTCTTCTCCTCGGCGGAGCGCGAGATAAAGGATGCGACTAATTTCGAGCGTCTTTGGATTAACAAAAAGTGAATAATCTTCAGCTCATCTCTTCCTTCTCTTCTCTCTTCTCCAAGGCTTTAAACCGCCTTTAATTTTCATTTTCATCTTCATCATTCTTTCCGCCCTTTTAGCTCTTACCTGAACCTAAATTTCAAATGCAAACGTGAATTTAAACGCGACCTAATTACGGCTTAATTTTTCTTAGTTTTAACATTTTACTCTTTAAAATGTATGCATTTTACTTAAAACAAACGGATTATGTACTTTTTCTTCTTCTTCTTCTTCTTGTGTTGCTTGTGGGTATAAATATTTTAGGTTAATTCTAATTCAGTTTGGGTAGCTGACCACATGAAAGTGAAAAAACACAACAAACAAAGTAAATAGCAACAAACAAAGAGCAAAGACAGGGCAGGCACTCAAATTCTTAGGCAGTGCATTAAGCTCTCTCTGGGGTAGTGTCAGATGGAAAGAACATTATAACCCAAAGGCATATAAAACTCATAAAACGCAACTCGTAAAAGCAAACGACGAATGCATCCCTGAGTCTGGCACGAGTTCGTGTCCTGTGCACGCACTGTTATTGTTAATTCCATTTGGTTTCATTTGAATTCATTGAAATTGCATTTAAGTGTTTTAATTAATTAATTTCTGTTGATTTTACACCAATGCGATGGACAGTCGCAATTAAATTATTCAAAACTCCATTTCAATTGCGCTTCACTGTGCATGGTAATATTAAGTAAGTCTTTCCTTGAAGAAATGAATAATTCACCCCCAAAAAGCTTAGGTGTAAGGTCCCAGTGGGTTATTTTAATCATCCTAATTGTATTGAATCGTAAACACCACACAACGAAGTGCATTTCTGAACTGAGTTTAAGAAGGTGGCAGTGTCGAGACTGCTCTAACTCTGCACTGCACTGCATTGCATTGCACTGGAAGTAGAATTGGTTTCGAGTGTGTATTTAGTGCCAGACTACAAACTACACAAAGCTATCTGTGTCTCGTTCTTCTCTCGCCAGTCAGGCGAGTGGAGTGTTTTGTGAATGTGCACCGAAGGAAAGGTGCTTGTCGCTTGCCGCGCCGCCGTCTTTTTCTATTTGCCGCCGCGCGCCTCGCCAAGGAAATGAACACCGATCTGAGAAGAAGGCAGCCAGTCACCCGGCGAATGTCTCAAGTGCCCTAACTATAATGACGTAATGTACCTACACTTCCAGAACTTTCAGGATATGTTTACTTTAAAAACTAATTTTCCTTAATTAATGATAATTAATTGTCTTTTTAAATTTTGCATTACTTTTTAAAATTTAAAAGTAAATATTAAAGAAACCAGATAAGATATGTGTACGTTCATATACTTTTAAGATAGATAGTTAACCAGGCATTTATGTCCAATTTTATAGAACTTCTTGTCTTCTTCTGTTGCAATTAGTTAAGTAGATACTCGAGTCTCTACTTGTACGTGTTTGATAAGTACGGACTTGATGAACCGGCCAGAACAGAGAGTAGAACATGCGATACGCTCGTAATGCATGCACACGACAGGGCAGACAGACTTAAATACCGTGCCATTGGTTGCCTACATACACTTTTTTCGTATCAAGATAACAAGCCATTGGAAGTTGCCTACATACACATACATTCTGACTACGTTCTAGAAATAGTATTAATTCATTATAGCACACAAGAAGTAAACGTAAACGTAAACGAAGCAAAAGAGGAAAAGGACGCGACATTAATGAAGAAATTCGGCGCATTACGCTTAGGTTTAATGAGCTTCTCGGGCATTAATTTGCAGCGCGCAATGGGTTGGTAATTAAGCAGAAGAGGGTCGGTCGGCGGCCGCAAGTGCGCAACAGATGCCCGATTTGGCGCAAGATTGCCGCCGCCGCCGACACCGCCACGGCGACTTACTTTGCTCCCACACAGAACAGCGCTGCTGTGCCACAGGTTTCCACTCGAATTGGCAGTTCGAGTGGCAAACCCGAACATCGTGTCGCACATCGACCACACGATTACTAGTTTACTATCATGTAGGTACCCACTAAGCAATACTCAAACTCGTATCTAAACGCTTGTATTCCTGTTCACATCGCAATGAAATTGAACTATAATACAGATTTTATTTTGTATGATTTGGAATTCAAAATTTGATTTTTAATATTTCAATGACATAAACACACAATAGACTATGAAATAAATTGAAATGAATAAAACTCGGGTGTGTGTTTTTTATGAATTTCATGAAAGAATCGAATAGTTGGTTGGTATGAGTATTGTTTTCGTGCATGGGGATGGGGTGTATTGGCTGATCACTCAATAAAGCGTGTCTTTCAGGCTCAACGTGTCAGCGATGCGCAATCAAATAGAAATAGATAGAGAAATACCTTCTACTCGCATTGACATATCAATCATATTTATATTTCATGGGACGCTTGCGCTTGGCGTGCTTCTTTTCTTCATTTCTTTCCATTTCTTGGCTACGCCTTAGGCACTTTCTTCACTATTGCGTAAAAACACTACACTTTCTTACAAAACAGGTCAATAAATTCCATTTTTCAACAAAGTACTAATGAAATAAGTTAGTGAATAATACTATTCAATTCTAATAACAAAACAGACAATATATCTGTCTAGAAACAGAAATTTGTTTCAATTATAAAGGACACACTTCCAAGACAAGACAAGACAAGAGATGAACCGGTGATAACAAAGCAGATGAGATGTACCAGCAGCTTAGCAGAACCTAGAACCCGGGTCTGTACCTACGTATAACTGTACAATAGTTTGATAATGGTCAAACTTTCGGCGACTGGCGTAAGTAAATCAACAATGGATGCGAGGACGAAGGGTGATGGGTGTGCGGACGGACGTCAAGTCGATTAGACTTGGCAGTGGCTTGGCTTGGCTTGGCAGTCCATCTGCCTCCAGAGCCGCTCCGCTGTCGCTGTCACTGTACTGTCGCCATATGCAGGTGCCGCCGCCCCAGAGAGAGCCGAGTAAGAGATGAATATCAATTTGGTCGTTATTGAAGTAGCAAAGTGCCACCTGGTGTTCAACCGGAACTACTCGCGTTACGTAACTCAATTATCCGGCTTCCCGCTGAGAAATGTCATTACCCAAGATATCCTCGCCGCCGCCGCCGCTGCCACTGCCGCCTACAAGTTGTCACATGAATTCACATTCACATTTGCTAATTGCTGGCGGTAATAGATTCCCTTCTTTGCATCTTTTGTCTCTTCTTTCAGCTGACGTTGAAAGATTATATTCAAAGTCTAATTAGAATTAAATTTTCAAGAAACATTCTCGCCCCAAGACCGAGGGTAGCATAGACGCCTCACCGCGCGCCGTGCTGTGAGCTAGGATTGTGTAACAATACATCCTAATGCAGCGGAGACAGGGCAACAAATATAGCAATAAAGCATCCCGCTGCCCGAAATTGTGCTGCGTTTCCGTAACGAAAAGAAATGATCCTGCCTCAGACGAGAGCGTTTTTCTTCCTGGCTGGGAGCGAGAAGAGTGACAACTTTTTAACCTCCTGTCAGGTACGAGTACTGTAGCTAATCTCCATAGTCTATGCGTTTCTACGAGTCTAGTGACTGGTCTAGAAGTGAATTTCTTGCACGAGGTGCAGTTTATTCCTTATGCCTTGGTCGGATAGTGACATATGACTTCCACCCACACTACGTATGTAATATTTGTCCCATACGCGCCGGGCGTCTCGCAGTAGATTTCTCCCTGATATGATGTACACTCGCGAGGGTTTTTCCTCAGTCTAGGCAGCGGCTGTGCAGTAAAGTGAATAAGTTATGAGGCGAAATTCGCATGGTCATAAACCCGGCAGCGCATTCCCGTATCCACCATTCCACTCCGGCGTCAAACATCAACTACATCAGGCATCAGGCGTATCGTATCAGTAAACGAATACATCTTGGCGTGCACTACACTGCACTGCACTGCACTTTCCATTTGCCAGTTAAGTGGAACTTGAGTCGAGTTTGCAGTTATATTCACATAGGTGCAGTGGAGTGCGTAATACAAAGTAGGCT
This sequence comes from Aleochara bilineata, assembly GCA_003054995.1. Classification (NCBI taxonomy): domain Eukaryota; kingdom Metazoa; phylum Arthropoda; class Insecta; order Coleoptera; family Staphylinidae; genus Aleochara; species Aleochara bilineata. The sequence goes on from NBZA01002853.1 coordinate 23,920, forward strand.
CTAGCCAAGGGTAATTCAATTAAACATTGCGAGAAAGAAATAATGTAAGCAAATATTGATTCGCTCCTAAAAATCATCATAGATGGTAGCGCCCCGCGACTTTTATTTTATGTTGCTCTGCTTTACTTTTTCACGTTTTGATGATTTTCTTTTGCATGTATGAATATATTCCCGAGTGTGTATTCCCTGAGCATACATCCCTCAATAAATATTTATTCAAGGAAAGAGGCAAACGTTCCTCTCAAAAGTCCAAAGTTTCTGCGAACCAACCAACCGAAGAAACAACATTAAACAATGTAGGTACACATGCCTGCATTCAACTAGTATATCATACTTTTGTTTTTCACTT
>NBZA01002853.1:28721-40529 GCA_003054995.1 Aleochara bilineata
CGGGTTCATTATGTGTCATTACATTTCCCATATTTGCACCGCGGGACGCAGTACGCGTATGCACTTTTCCGGTTGGGACAAGAAAACAAGGAAATAGCATTAGTCGCCTGTAATTTTTTCGTTACTTGATTAGATATTTATGAAGAAATAATGCCAAGAGAGTTTTCATTATAGGTACTTTCTCATGAGTGTTTTGTTATAAGAATTAAATTGTGAAGAAAATCATCAAATGTCTGAAAGATTTAGTCGATTACGCATTTGATTGTTTGAAGTGATGTGAACTAAGGGAGAGAATAAAATACGCAAAAAGCGTTACTTACTAACTTACTTATTTACTTAGTTACTGCGCTTGCGCTGAGAATAAGTCGCAACGCGGTGTACTTGTTTGCGCAATCGAATTTCGCTCTGGCATAAGTGCTTTCGTTGGAAAGTGTATAAAGTTGAGCATCATCGATATTGATTAGGTTATAAAGCGTTCGCGATTACGTTTACGTTTGCCATTGTCTCTTAGAAGAGAAAAGAACGAGAACGAGCAAGAGCCAGAAGCCTTGCAAGCTTCATGCTTGATTCCAATAATAAAATAATAAATTGAAATCAATTCCTACCTTTTAAGCAGACGAACTTGAAGTTGTTCCTGCAGTCTCTGAGCGGATGAATGATGACAACCCTCCAGGGAATAATAAAATTGCATTCTCATCATCGCAAGCGCAAGCACAGCTCATTTCATCTGCAAATGAAAATTTATAATTTAATTAATAAATTAATTAATTAACATGTCAGTGTATTAATAGATATGTATATGTGTTGTCAAACGAATCTAAATTATACTAATTGCAAATGTGAATGTAGGTATGTATGTATATTTAAAGTAAAACTGAAAATAAACTGAAAGTATTTCAAGGATAAGACTAATAAAATTTATAGCGTTGAAAATGTGAAATGAGACTGAAAAGTGAACAAATCGCGTCGTTTTCACTCCATGCTCCGGAGCCAGCAAGTCGTGCCCTTTTCCATATGTCGTACGGTCATACGTACAGGCACTGCCGCCTCCGGTACTACTACTACTACTGCCACCGCCGCCGCCAGCACACAAGACACACAATGAGGAAACACTGTGAAATTGCCAATATACAGCATGATGCCCAAAACAGCAATAAAAACGCAATAGAAATCAATTTGCACATCAAGTATTTCAATATTTTTTCTTCTCCTCCGTTCTTCGTCCTTCGTCCTTCTTTTCATGCATTTTCTATTTTACATCGAGTGGAATAATATTTTATGGTAGAGAGCCTCCTCTTTGTACACTTTGTATGGGGTGTGCACGCGAGACAAACAAGTACAGAGCCCAGTCGGTGCGGTGCACAGCAGCGAGGAAGAAACCGGCCAAGTGCCGCAAACGCCGCCGCCACTGCTTCTGCAGGCTCGAAGTCGGCGGTGAATAAAACGACGACATGCTGGGTAAGTGGGCACGTAATGAAATGCGAGCCGGATCAATATATCTCTCTGTGCCGGCTGATTAAATGGCAGCGTTAACCGGATATTGCCATCGGAATTGTCACCGCGACGCGGCGGGTCGCCCAATCTGCCAGCGCCGCTCCTATCCTCCTGTCTGCCGAATACAATGCGCAATCTGCAACCGCATGTAACTTCATAGAACACCCCGTCGACACGTTTCCGAGCCTGAGTCTGAGCCTGTCTGAATCCTGCCAGTCAGTCAACTGGTGGTCCATCCATCCATCCAGCCATCTATGCATTCATTCATTCATTCATTCATCTATGCACCTCCCCACCGGTATTTACATTTCCAATAGTCACCCAAAAGTTTTGTACAATACAGCAACTATGTAGGTATAGAGATACCTTCCGCTTAATTATAATTAGATACACACTCGTTAATTAATAAATAATAACATGTCTAATGAAGGATGAGGTAGGAAAGAACCGAACATCAGATAACAGAATAGAACAGAACTGGATGCCGATTGTTATTGGATGCCAAATCACTTCCCGTTTGATAATAATTGTCTTAGTTATTGCGTTAACAAAGTTCGGTTCATTCACCAAATGAGCCGAAACCGTATGGCAAGCGAAAGGAAGGAAGCAAGCAAGCAAGGAAGGAAGGAAACACAGATGTAATGAAACTAGAGAAATAGTTGCTCGAAGTGGTGCTGGGTTTTCCCTACCGGAAAAGGGCATAAAAGGGGAGAAAATAACAACCTCCGGTATTAAATTTCGCGCACTACTCGAACTCCAACTCATGGAGCGAAGCGGCGGCGTTTCCTGTAACCTGAATGCACATCACTCGCATTTTCTGGCAATAAGTTGATAAATTTTGATCTCAGTAAGCGCAAGCCAAGCCAAGTGCGCTCAACTTAAATAAAACATGAACGGTTTCATGTTAATGAAGTTCAACTATGGAAATCAACGTAATTAAACTAAAGTCCAGCGCGCCGTGGCGGAGGGAATAAAAGTTTTAAAGTGTTATTTTCTTAAGTGTATTAGATTTCTTCCTCTTCCCTCAGGCAAACTCTTTCGTGTACCCTGCCTGCACTTGTGCACTTTTAGGTGTTTGTTTCGCGTGCAGCAAAGAGTAGTAAGTACACGTTTAAACAATTTGTTTTCTGATAATTATCACAAAAACTCAAAAGAAATCTTATTTTGATTTTTCCTAGTTTCTAAAAAAGTTTAAACTAATTATTATAGTGGTGAGTTTTGTTACGCTTGAAGAATTAAAGAAAAGTTATATTTCTTTTGAGCGAGTGACTTAAGAAGTCGATATCGGCGCAAATTATCCCAGTGGCGAGTTAATGAAGGAGACGAAAGGGGTGGCTGGCTGGCTGGCTGAAGTATGATTGATGTGGGCGCTCGGTGGCGGCGCGATGCGACCCACAAAACAGAAGTTGGCCCGGACGGATGATAGGACGCACACATGCCGCCGCCACAGCCGCAGCCGCAGCCGCCAACGAACCGATAACGCACTCGAAGAGCCCCACGTTTCCACTCGAGTGCTCTCCGCTATGATGGATCACCGAAATGGCAATATTACCAACACCATCATCGCCCTCGTCATCATCATCAGAATGATGATCGTCCTCCTCGACGGCGGTCGCGGCACTTTTATCCCCGTTCGACCGATTGTGTTAATTACTTATTAATTAACCATACGATACGATGTATTGATTCCTTCCACTTGTAAACCCACAATGACTCTAATTAAAAACCCGATTACCCTTCCCATAACAATACAGGTACCTTTTCAATCCATTCATTCTTCTTGGTATGCAATAGTTTTTGTTGTTTTTCTTCCTCATCCTCCTCTTCTTCTACTTTTTAGCATATAGTAAAGTTGGTTGTAAATAAGAACAAAACGTGCGCTTGCGTACCGCAAAAATGTTACAATAAACTTTCAGCGCTCACTGAGAACTCTTCATTATTGCCGCTTGCCTTGCACCGACTGCTTTCCTTTCTTTCCCACAAACTCTCAAACAATTCCCTCAATGCGATTGCGAATGCTGCAACCACGCTTTCGCCCATTGTCAGCGAAAGTTTACAGGTGTGAAACGCCCGCACGGCAAAAAACGCGATGACAAATGAAGAAATAAAATCAAGAAGCTCAGCCCGTACACCAAGCTGCCGCGCCGTGCAACTTACCCACCAAGAAGTATGGAGATTTCTAATTAAAACTTGCACAATAAAGTGTAAACTTTTAAGCATATAAGTATTTTTCTCCAAAGAAAACTAACAAACCCCAAGGAAGGCAAGCAAGGCTTTCTTATAATAGATAATTTTCAATAAGCAATCGAGGTGGAAGACTGGTTACCTATAGTGTCAGAAATTGCCAGTTTATGATTTGTTTTTATATACTATAGCATGTAAATAAAAAGAGCGATGAAAATCAATGTTTTCCCAACAGCAAACCAAACCAAACCAAGAAACAGGAACGAAATGAGTTGACTGACTGGAAGTGCAGTAAACTTTGCGAAAGGGGATGAATGACAAATAAACCGAGAAATCCTATGAATTACAAACGAGTAAACCCACTAACGCAACTGAAATGCATTAAGATACCCCACTTGCGCGACTCTGCTCTGGCGAAGGGGCGTAAGGTGCCTGCAATGTAATTACAAAAATCAAGCAAACCTAATTGTAAATTGCGCAATAAGACACTAAGACAGCGCATGCATAATTTACATTTTAATTTGAAATCTAAATTTAAGTTTTTACATTTTTTCAACATCTTCATCGAATAACTTTTGATCGAAAGAGTTATAGATAGCTTTTGATACTTTACATGAAAGAAAAACCAGATCAAGTCAATCTGAAACTTTGACATCGAAGGATACTTTTCAAGAAAAGAATGCGTGGAAATCTTATTAATGCTATGCTGCTGCGCATCGAGGTCAAAGGAGAAAGAAGGTGACGATCCCTGATTCTCACCCTTAGACCCAAACCCTAGGAGATTAAAGCAATATTGTGCTGTGATGTGCCGTCCCGTCCTGTCCTGTCCTGTCTTTCTCCCTACTGATTTCTTTTTTCTTCTTCAAGAGCAGACAGAGCCAGTGCGAAATTTTAATGCTGAAAATTGATTCCAAGAGAAGACAAGACAAGGCTAAAGTCTTAAGAAAGAAACAAGAAGTAAGTGAAATCGACATTTCAATTGTGAGCAAATCCAAGAATAAAACACGACTACACGATATCATTAATATTAATTAAGCGTGTTTGCTATTTATTCCGTGCTGTGTGCGCTTTCTTTCAGACCGACCCGGAACCCGAGACCCCGGGCCAGGGAGTGAAGCAGGCAGGGTGTCGATAAATCAATTAAACTCACCGGAAGGAAATCGATTTTCTATTTGGACGCGCACACGTCCGCGTCACCCACGCCGAGCGCCGGACGTATAAAAGTGTCACAAGGCATTCGCTCGGTTGTTTGCCGTCGCAGAGACGGAATGTTAAAGATTGTTTGAGAAGCACGTCTATAAAGCGCAGGAATATCTATGGCCGGAGCGTTTTCCGGCGTATTATCGAGTGCGGTTTTCCCGTTATCGAAGGATCAATTCCAGCGTCGCCAAGATGTTTGTTTATTCTTCTATTACCAGGCCAGGCCAGGCCAAGGAAGGAAGAAGAAGTGAGCAAGTATCAATGTACGGATTGATTTCCCATGAAATTCTATTCCGTTCCATTCCGTTTTAATTCAACTTGGCGCGGGGCGCAAACATTAATTTCCTAAGTGAAAAAGCCGCTGCCGAAAAACTTGAAGGAAAACAATATAAGGAGTTGCGTCTGGTTGAAAATTTCATTCCATTTCTTTGGCGCAGCGAGGAAAGTTTTGGGCGCTGCGCTTGCGGTTGCGCTCCGAGAAAAGAATTGCAACGCACGGGCACGGGCACTCAGTGAAGTGGAGTGGAGCTTAAATCGTTTTGGGAAAAATGTTATCTCCTCGGCTTGCGCCGCGGGGTGTTGTGGATAATTACGCGGTTCAAAAGAACACGCAAGCGAGCTGAAAGCTAAAGGAAGAAGGCCTTAAGTAAGACGAAACTGGGCGAAAACTCTCAACTCCGCTCCACTCGGCTCGACTAAGCCGAACGAACGAACGCTGAACATCCCCCATCATCTTCCAGGCTGAATGCCTGAAGTGACTAAAAGTCTTATCCAGCCAGTCAGCGAAATTAGTCGTTACAAATCAGTCTTAAGACAGTGTACAGTGTACTTACTGACTGTGTCTTTCCACGACGTGGAAGAAGAAATAAGGATACATAGGCTCATTTCATTTCACATATAAATGTACAATGTATTTGCTCTTCGCTTAATAGGAAATAAACAGCAAAGAAATAAACATTAATTAATGTTTCCGTGGAAGAAAAACAGGATGTTCTGTGCACTGCACTACACTACACGCGAAAGTTAGTCGAGGAATTGCCAATTCCGGCGTAACCTGGGCAACAATCACCTGCGGCCAACAAGCAACATCCAAACGAAAGCTACCCGAGAGAAGAGCAGTCTGTATATAAACATAATACGCCCTGCCTTGCCTTGCCTTCCCTCTCGAAAACAGCAAGTTTGCTACATAACAACGCATCTGAACGAATAAACGATGTAACAAAGCATCACAGAGCAGCGCAGCGCAGCCAAAACTAAGAGGATTTTCCCCAGAGGTCGTAAGAACAAATATCGACACACATCAATAAAATGTGAATTTACTTATCGCAGATGCCGGTTGCCGTGTGGCTTTCTATCATTTCATCTCATCTCAGCTCATCCCTGATTCAAATGCGTGCAGCTTTGCTTTGATTAAACGCATGTCTTTGGAAGCAAGTTGGTCGGAATCGTGCGCGCTCAGGCGGGTATTGTAAGAGCAGGCGTATCGCCGTCGATCACGGGATGTAATTTTTGCTACTTGAGAGGACATAGCATAGCATACCGTCGGTGATGCGGCCAGTGAGCCGGAAGGCCTGCATTCGCTGATAATGCACGCACTGATCCCGAAACTGAATCGGAACTTTATTCGGAAACCCAGCAAGCTGCGATCATTTTTCATACGTAGATGTAACAACAATGAACGGCGATTGCTGGAGTACTTGAGCCGAGAGCCGAACTTGTGTTTTGTTCAATTTCTTGAGACTCGTGTGCTGGGGCATAGCATACGTTCGTTGGTATGGGGATGGAATGAAAAGCGGGCTATTATTGCACGAATAGAAATAGAAATATCTGGTGCATTTACATACTTGGAAGAATTGTGTATCGGCGATATTCCCGATGCAGCGTGATCTAATAACAGCGCTCATACGTTGCAATATCAGACAGATTCGCCCATTTCCGGGATACATGATCTGATCCTTGAAAAACATTACTATTACCCTTCTTCAAATATGAGTTTTCTAAATATCCTTCCGGCGAACAGCATCATGCATATTGATTTAGAAAATCAATACGACGTACCTGCTTGCCTGGGATTTGCTCGAATTATACGCGTAATGAACAAGCAGGTGAGACGATGCCTTGGCAAGAAAGTAAAACCCAAAACGACAGCAAACGAGCAATGCTGCTGCTCCTCGATTCGCCCGAGGACCATATTAACAAGCTTCACTTAGATTCCGAATGTCACATACTAAAAACAAGATCATTATTTACTCCCAAGTCGGGCAAAGTGCGCAACGATAATTTAAACATCATTAATTCGCCGCTTAATAAAAGGTAAAGAAGCGGCCAAATTTGCCGCACTTAAATAAATACATTCCATCTGGAGTTGATGTTGGTGTTGGAGTTGGAGTCTTGACTTGCCTTGACTCTCGTTTTGTGGGCGATTGTTTTGGGGCGCGCGACGAGTCGCAATTAAATTGTTTCATTTCCGATACGACTACGACTACAAGATGGTATTTTTCCGCTTCCCTTCGTTGCTTTTTGCTGGCTTTCTTGTTCCTTTTGTATGCTATCCCTAGTATTGTTGTTCGTTGTCGTCAGGAACAGAAAACTTAATCGGAAATGACTATGATGCTTCTTCTTTATGCAGGCTTCCAGATAAGTCAATCGATTCGATTCATCTTCAGTCTTTAAACCAAGAAGATGATGGGATGCGACAGTCTTTAAAAAATTACACTGGCATTTTAATATAGTCTTTACATTTATTATTTTCTATGCAAATACAGCCACCTATAAAGTTACAGAATTAAAGTGAGAACCCAGAAGTAAAAATAAAACTAGCTTAGTATGTACACAAATCGTTGATTTTGAGAAGAGAACTTAGAGATTGACTATCCATCAAACACAACTTCATTATCGTCGAGAAGAACAACAAATTTGGTGACCGAATTCATTTGCAAATAGATATCGTCGTATTATAAATATATAAATCTACCAACAAAATAGTAAAAAGATCCAGGTCTTCCTCCATAATCCTCTGTCCATTTCCTCGACCCATTATTAATCAATGATCGATGGATCCATGATTGACGGAGCACTTTAGAAAACACCAAAACAGAACAACTGCCAGCTGAGGTTAGGGTTCCGGGAGAAATGAGTAACTGAGTGGAAGAGAAGACATGGGGACACCGGAGGACACTAGTCGTAGGTGTCGTCAGAACCACCGCTGGGTTGGATATCAGTGTGGGTCTGGCTGGCGGCCGAACGCGCCCGGACCTCCAACGATTCTGAAGGGACCTGGGTGGCGAGGTTTTCAGACGCGGGGGGCGCCGTTTGCACCGAGTGCGTAGAGGTTACAGGCTGGGCCGTGGTGCCCACCGTGGCCGTGTCCGCCGTGGACGTCGCAGTGGCCACTTGGTTGACCGTGTTCGACGTCTGCGTGGTCACCGTGGAGCGCACCACCGAAATGAACTGGTTCAGACGGGTGGCGAGCGGATGGTGACCACCACCCATGACCACCCTGTGGTGGTTCGTGCTGCGCAGCATAAACTGCTGGAACTGCGCCATCTGCAGAATCACTGGGAGTTCGTAGTGGTGAAAGAAGTAAATCATCGAGTGCTGCAAAAGACGGTAATGTAACTTCATGATCACCTTTGTGCCCACTTTCAGGCCACAGATAGAAGAACCATCAAAGCAAAACACCAAAGACAGAAGCAAGCAAGCAAACCAGAAAGCCAGTACGTAAGTAAGCACAATAGTTCTAATTCTAATGAAGGAAGAAAGCAAGCGAGTGCCTTTACAAAGCTACATGTAACATGTAGGTTTTATTTGTGTACTTGGTGATGTGTGATATCAAATATGCAAGTTTTAGGTCCAGGTCTAGGGTTGAGAGGGCCGAGGTCAATGCGGCATTGTGTTATGCGAATCAAGAATACATGGCCCGTGGGCTTGTTTGAAAAGTTTCGACCTTCGCCGAAACCAAACCGAAAAGGCAGCCAACCAACGCCAGCGAGCATTTGAATCACAAAATATTTGTGATCAACAAACTATTATATATGCTATGTCGTCAAAAGTGCACAGAGCACAGCGCAAAGCACGAAGGGAGGCAAAAAGCTACAACTTACGTAATAATAGTTCATTAGCGTTTCGAGACTCATTTTCTGCAACGTTCGTGGCGCACGCGGACGCGCGTTGTTCGGCGGCACTTCCAGCTCGCACAACACGCTATTTTTGACAATCTCTGACTACACTTGTCAGTTGCGAACGCACTGCCGTCATCAAAATCAATAATTGTGGATCGTTCGCGATTTCTCGCATCACCAAGGTGATGTAACGTTCCATTTCCATTTCCGTTTCCGTTACGCTCGCTACAGCAAGGCAAGAAGCAAGCAAGTGAAGTGAGCAAACAGGTTATCTCAATGAAAGTCTATCTAAAACTTTATCGCTGCTGTTTTTTGCAACGATGCGATTCGATTCGGCTAACGCTCAATCTGGGCCAAATCCCCACGAATCAGTGTACAAAATACATCGGCTTAGAAAAACTAGTACTTGAAGAGCTCGTCGTCGCTGAAGCTCAGAAAAGTATTATCGCTGCGCGCCCGTGTATGTGCGTTGATTGTGGAAGAAGGATACGTGGGATGTACATACGTCCGCCACCAACCGAACGAACCTTCAACTCTCCGCTTCACGTACAAACTCCCACACATGTGTCTGAAGCCGTGACATGCGGAAGAAATTAAACTGGCAAATAAATATGAGTCTGTCGCGGTCCGCTGACCGGGAACGCTCCCCTGGGAGGCCCGCCGCCACGGCGCTGGATTCCTGTTTCATATTGCTTCCAATTTCATCCGCAGAGATACGATAGGATACGATACTCATTCCCTGTTTTGCTGTCGCTGTTTTTCCCTTCATCCCTTATACTCCTGAACTCACAAGACACCCAACCACATAAACGTACCTACATTGCGGTATAACACAGTACATTATCGTATGCCAAATGAAGATAATTATTATTGCAACTATAGTATGAAACTACCCTTCTTTCATACGGTTGATTAAAAATATTGCTTTGAACTTTGAGCAAGTAAAATTGAACTGAACTGAAGGAATCGATTGGAAATAAAGAAGAAAACTGAATCAATCGGATTGGGAAATGCACCGATGAGAGACGAGACGAGAAGTGAAGTGCAGAGAAGAATGATGAAATTGGTCATCAGGGCGTGAACGGAAAAACAATACAACAATACAAGCTTTCAATCCCTGGACGCGAGCGAAAAATGGCTGTTAATTCGTTTCATTTCCTTCAAACTGCCATACTTCACTCATTCATTGTGTTTGCCCCTTGATGTTGTTGCTTCGACGACGAAATGAAAACTGGCATAGAGTGCAAATATTTGCTGTGAACATTTCGATCTCAATTATAAATCGAATGGAAAGGCAAGCCATCCAGACAAGCGCAAGCAGGCAATCTTTCGATCCCAACCAATAATGTACAATCGTGGGAATTCGTACAACTTCTCTTATTGCAGGCTTGCTTTCCGCAAGAATTGCAATCGAAGAAATAAGAAGGGCGAGCAGCAAAGACTTGAACAGCAATCGCAATGCGTTGCTAATATTTTATGAACATTACAATGTATTATGCCTTCTTACCAGTCTTTTTCTCCGCGTGCTCGTGCTGGTGCAAAACGAATAACAGAAACCCGACAACGTACAATGAAGCAATAATAAAAAAGAACGGCGCGTGTTTTTGTGAGTGAGTGAGTGAGTCCTGCATGTCTCAATACGCCACCGCCAATTAAATTAAAACGAGCAGGAGTAGGAGCAGGAACAGGTCCTGGGAGCACAGGACGTGCAGGTACGTGTAGCAATGCGAGGCGCATATTTTCCTGCGAGCCGATTTCTCGGCTGACTGCAGGCGCACGGGGAGGTATTGTATGGAAATTTTCATCGATTCCATTCCATCGAAAGACCTCTCACCTCACACTCGTTCCTCGTTTCTACATTCGAAACGTGACAATATCATGCAGTTGTCAGTTGCAGCGCTCTGGGGCGAAATAACAAGCCGACAACGTACACCCTGCAAGAGCACAGCACACCCGACCCGTTTGAGATGCAATCCCCTGCTACTTCCCAGCCCGGGCTTTCTTACGGAAAACAATTCCCATCTCAGGTTATAATGCAGCCAGAATTTTCGGAATTATTTCATTAGAAGCACATTGTCGAGTCGCTACACGCTCTTTCCTCCCTGCGTTCAGACCCATCGTCATCATCATCATCATCACCGACGGCGCGGCACGACATGACGCGCCGCTCCGGCGACAAACATCGCCGACGTATCGACGTCAGCCGCCCGCGGGGCGGCGAATGACGCTGAGTAACAGCGAAAACAACAGACCTTCGTCTGCCTGCCTGCTGCCTGCCACACGTAGAAGTCAACTCAACGTCAGGCGCCAGCGACATCGACAATTTTCAATTTCTCGCGCGCCGAGATTATGTAATCATTTGAAAATTGACGACTTGCTTCAGATGATTATGGACAGCCCTGGCAGGCGGCGGAGGCGTCGTGATAAATATTTATATGCACTACATACACATCGGTAGGTAAGTGCAAGCGCAACGCAATGCAAAGCAAAGCTAATTAATTTCACTGATTCCACTGGGAATTCAAGCCGATAACGACGACAAAACAATACTAGTGTTGCAAATTAATTGCCAATTACGTAAAACTGATGCGACTAATCGGCTTAGGCTTGAATGTGAAAATACGCGAAATAAATGAGTAAGTTTGCATGCAAAACGAGCAACTGCAACCACTTCAAGCAAGCAAGCAAGGAAGCAGCACTACTAGATGGAAGTATAATAACAAGAAGAAATAATTCTCAGTACATACCTGGATAAATAACCAAGAAGTCACTAACGCCAGTCCACTGTACTGTCCATTGAACCGATAGT